>JAECUM010053627.1:0-19456 GCA_016617855.1 Megalonaias nervosa
ATCATCTTTAAAAAAAAAAAATCACCCAAGGATAAAACTTTCATTGTACAAAGCAAATGACCTTAGGATTAAAAACCAGTGTAAAACGTAAATGACCAAAGGATCAAAAATCATTGTAAAAAGCAAGTCAATGCTACTAATTTTAAGTTCACCCAGGTATTGTTTCTGTTTTCGAGGCTGACCTGTATTATCACTCGCAAGTTGAAAAGTGGATAAAATTGACCATTCTAAACATCGTTTGTCATCGTTTTTTAGGATTATCACTGAGCGTGGTGAAACTCGATCGACAAAAAGGTTTGAATGGGGAAGTATGAAGCTGGACCTCCAAATATCTGGAAAGTGTCCATCCGTAACCTCCTCTAGAGTATGTTTCAAACTTCCCAAGAATTTGTTCATAACATTTATCAGTCTCAGCATTAATTACCCCAGTGTCTTTATGATTCTTGATCACACAAGCACCATTATGAAACCACAGCTATGATATTATAGAGGGTGCAAAGCCATCTTTGGTTATATGACCAAGTATGGCAAATACTATATCGAGAACAATGTCTTCCTTGAATACATACACCCACGCGCTGTAAAGTAATAAACTCCTAAACGCATATTTGCTTCAATTGATATATAAGGGAAAATAATGATCTAATTCCAAATTCCATCAATAATGCTTTAGGCATTCTTACTTTACCAGGATCAGAAACTGCAGTCACTTCAATCCTGGCTAGTATGTAACTGATTTTAATTATCTTTACAATCAACTGTTTTGGCGATGTTGGGTGTTTCTACATTTGTGGGTTCTATATTTGTTGCGTTGGCGAATCTTCGCCGACGCGCCCCATAATACTCGCCAACAGATCAGTATTTTGACAAAGCTGATCACGCGATTTTACTCCGAGCCTACATTTAAGACATGGACAAATACCTAGACCAACAGGAAACACGAGCAAATGCCATTTACAGTGTTCGTAATGGCATGATCTGCTGCAGAGTTCATATCCCCCAAGGCATAGACTTTTGCAATGACTACATCCTAATGCCATTGAACTCTTTATATATTTTTTTACTCTTAGCTGAGTTTTCCGTTGGTTTGATGTCTTTTTAATTTCCTGCTTGATATACTTTGGTATAGAAGTAATCACTTCATAAATCAGTAACCAGATTGACGGCCATAAATTGTACAATACTTTTTTTTCAATCGAAGAAGGTGATTTTAATCTTACATCAGGCTCTCCTAAAAAAAACAAGCTCATCTCCCCAAATCCGACCAACATGTAAGGTCTCTAGTCTGATACAATTTCATTCAAGCTTATATAAGGAGCATGTAACCCTAATGTGTTATTAAATTTTACACCAACAGTTGCACCATATTTTTGCACTAATATCAATTATTTTCCAATGCTTTGTGCCGCTTATATATATATATATATATATATATATATATATATATATATATATATATATATATATATAATGCACGTAGTCCATTTTCTTTGGTTAAATATATCTTGATTAAATTTATCATACATAGTCAGCTGTTTTGCCTCTAAATCGATGTATAAAGTTTCATATTTTTTTAAGACTGGTATCAATGCCACTTCATTTTTTTTCTTGCACAATAACATATAATGGATTTCCAATTTTGTTTCTTCAAAAGATTACCAAGTTAGCATCGTTGCTGTTCCAAGATAATACATGAGTCAATTATATTATCAACAAACTCTGAATACGTATTTGAATATTCAGACAATAGTTTACTACCACAGACAATTTAAAATATAGCTATAAAGAGAAAATAAAATAAAGCTCGCGAAAAATTGATAACTGCAGAATAATTTATACGGTATAGAAACCATCAATTATCCTATTCTTGAGTTGTATTTTTAATCGCACAGAAATTGAATCCCCACTTATGCATAGTCACAATCAATCACATATAGGCCTGAGTGCACGTAGATTTTGCTTCGCAAAATTGTTTTCTGAACGTTTAAGGAGTAAAATCATTTACGCTAGCTGATTGTTGCTGCGAAAAAATCGTTCACCAAGAGTATCCAGTGTATTTGTTGATAATTGTATTTCCTTAATATTAATAACAGTGACATTGTTTTGAGGAGTCGATTTTGTAACGTAAAATCTTTCATGCAAGCGTTAGGATTATTTTTACTGCCTCGTACCGCATACACGCAAGTGTGACAATCGGGTAAAAGCAGGTAAAGAATTGTGTGTAGAAGGCGCTGGTCTATTTTAGCAACAGAAATGTGAAAAGCATATTGTAAGACAAAATCAGACAAAAACTAATTATCACTTACTTCGTTATCACACATTAACGCCTGTAAGCATTCAACGCTTGTATAAAATGAAAATCTTGTTGTAATTAATTAAACTGAGCTGTCAACGCCCAGTTG
Source organism: Megalonaias nervosa (assembly GCA_016617855.1). NCBI lineage: Eukaryota > Metazoa > Mollusca > Bivalvia > Unionida > Unionidae > Megalonaias > Megalonaias nervosa. Next base: position 2,403 of record JAECUM010053627.1, read on the forward strand.
TAGGCCAAATTACAAAGAAAGATGATTAAGCCAGCATTGCGGAATTATCTTTTAATCCCTGTGCCCAGTCGGGTACACTAAATTAAACAGTACGCTGTTGATATTATTATTTTTTTTTTTTTTCAATTTTTTTAAGGTCAACGGCTCATAAACAACTTTGTCGAATACTTTATTGATGACACGGTTAAAGAGATCTGTTTTACTGTCAGAGATGTCTTTTATTTTCAAGCTTTAGCAATCTCATTAACTGATAAATAACTGGTTTTGAAGGACCACACTGGATGAAGATTCCCGTCATTCCGTCACATAGTACTGCATCTATTACTACCTTTATACAGGAGGGAACATCACCAATCAGAAACTTTACAAGTATCACAAAGCAGAAGCGGATCTAAAAATATCATTGGATTGGGGTGCCAAACAAGTAGGCGAGGAGTATGTGAGAGAAGCCCCTGGAATAAATTCCCGGGCACAATGTGTGTCTATGCGGAAAAATATCCCTGTATATGAATATCTATCTATCTATCTATCTATCTATCTATCTATCTATCTACCTATCTGTGTTTGTCTCATTCCTCCTAACGCCAAATCAATCATCCTGTCTACCTTCAAAGCAATTTTGTTCCAAGCATTTAAAAGCCTTTAAATACAAAAAAAAAAAAAAAAAAAAAATAAAAAAATTAAAAAAAGGAAAAAAGTCAGACTGGTGATCATAATATCGGAAAGACTAAAAGACTGGTAGAGAAACGGAAGATGCATTAATATATACATACAAATGGTCTAAAAGACCGGAAGGAAAATGGATGTATTAAAATGTACATACAGAAGAACAGAATAAAAGACGGATGCATGCATATACACATACAAAAGGAAAAGAAAACGAACACATTTTGAGACATTATACAGTAATTTATTTATATATTTTCCATATGGACTAGGTCTGCACAATATTATTATTGTCAGATATCTAACGGCAATTTTGAATTAAGAAAACAAAGATGCCATCAAAGGTTTATTTAGGAACAATATAAGCATCGATGAATACTGTCACCCGCAGCGTTCGAACTCTGCCAATAATATAATCACGATTCACAGTTAATTCCCCTGGAGTAGGAACTAACATTGTATTGGCTTTTGAGCAAGCTCGCCTTTAATGAATCAATCAATAAAAGGAACTGTAAGTGGAATATTCCGTCCGGATGTTTTCCGCGTAATCACTCTTGTCCCGTTGCTTAGCATGAAATGACTAATCGGACAAAGGGTTTTAGGCCAGTCCTACATGTACAGTTGTTTACCCGCGGTCTTAATGTATGACTTGCACACACCGAGTGTCCTGTTGCACAGGATGTATATCTTGATTTCACGTTGGGATATCTCTACTTATGCATCGATTTTATTTTATGCAAAAGAGTTCGCATGATTTGTGAGCACAATCCATGATCATTGTCAAGACGCAATCATTTTTGAAACAGGTAAACTGTGTCATATACCTGTGCGCAGATCTTTAAGCTACATTCCATTATGTTCACCTGGATTTACCTGAAGTCATGTAGAAGCATTGAGGCGACAGTTGCTCTGTATTTTCGGTTCCAGGCTGCGTGCAACTTTTTATTAAGACTGCTCGAGGGGTTTACTAAGGAAGGAAGTGTGTGATGCATGGCTAGACACGATAGTGTACAAGATCACCGTAATCAGTGTACATGCATACGTTCATCTTCACAGTAGTGTACATGGATACGCTCATTATCACAGTGATAGGTGATATTGACAGAAAATAAAGCAAGGAGGGAATGCTACTGTTTTCAAATTATATCATACATTGAAACATTCATCGTCCATTGCGGGATATCAGTATCTACCATAAACCTGTGTCATGTTTGTTAAATGTAGATACATGAAAATTCCTATTTTAACTTGTAAACATAAGCAGGACATGTATTAAGTATGCGACTGGTTCGAAGGTATACACTGGTTTTATTTGGCATGGCTGTGCTCCTTGCAACAGTCATCTTCATTGCCTTGATCAGGATTCGTGCGAAATATGGCGCTCGAAATAAACTCCGTTTCCAGAAGCAGAAGACCCTCAAAGATGACATTTTTGCTCAAAACCGAAAGGACACGGCGGTGTTCTTTACTGGGAAGGATACCATATGGTTCAATGGTCAAGCGGTAAATGTGCGACTTATGGATGCTAATAAGGCGGAGAAAATTCTCGAGTCACCTATGGCTAAAGAGCTGGAAAAACAGCACGAAATAAATGTTATTCTCAGTGATTTGCTGCCCATCAACAGACGAATACCCGATTCAAGACCATCAGGGTAGGTAATAAATTTTTAACTGTTCAGCTATCCACCGTGTTGCTTAAGGGATAGTTGAGGCGGGGGGGGGGGGGCAGGCCCGGCCTGGGATGTGCGGGGGACCAAGGCAGCAAGCGATGAGCGCGGTGCCCCAAGCAACAAAATTGCATTGCAGAGTAGCGCGGGGTCCAAGGCGGTTGCCTCGTTCGCTTTGCCCTAAGGCCGGGCTTTGGGGGGGGGGGGAGGTCACTGAAAACTACATAACTTTTTGATTTGACCAACCAGTTTTATATACCCCAGATGACAGCAGAATGGTATAATTTATTTCATTTCTAAAAAATGCTTCATAAAGATTTTATGACATAGCAAATAGAAAAAGTGATTATGGTCTTCGTAATTTATGATCCCTCTCCACAACAAAAAAACTCCAAAGCTATTAAGCAATCAGAAAATCAGAATTGTTCACGTTAGCGCGTACCTTCAGGCATGAAAGTTCAACGTTACGAGCGAATGCTTTGAATTTCATACAAAACTCCAGTCTTTGCAAGGTTGTTTAATTTCGTCGAAAATTATATGGTAAATTCTAGGTATGGTTGTCTAACTTTGTTGTGAATTGTATGGTAAATTACAAGCATGGTTGTTTAACTTCGTTGTAAATTGGATGGTAAATTACAGACATGGGCATAGTTGGAGCATTTTGAAATGTACACAAACTTTCCAAGGGCGAGATCGGGATGAGTGTTTTCACCCTCTTTGTGTGTGTGTGTGTGTGGGGGGGGGGGATTCTTGGGGACCGCTGTGAGGAAAATTGAAAGGTTAAATGGTGCATTCTTGTGAATTTTGAATAAATGATGATTTCTTCTTGTTTATTTTGGAACTACCGGCCTTACAGAAAATGAAACGATGGTGGACAGATGACTAGAGAACTCATTTTATTAATTTTGGATTCTTTTAAAAATATTTTGAATGGTATAGAAAAGTTGTTGCCAATCATTCTAATTCTGTATTATATATATATATATATATATATATATATATATATATATATATATATATATATATATATATATATATATATATATCTGTGTGTGTGAGTGTGTGTGTGTGTAATTTGTTTTGCGTTTACTTTTCTCAGATATTCTCTGATTCTCTTCTTACTAAAATGATAGAATTTCAAATGCCTGTGGTTGGACCCGCCACTCTTTGGCAATGTCTTGTATAAAACAATTCATCATACCCCTAATTCAAACATTATTATAGCTTAGACTTTCAGAGCTGTGTTAAATGGATCATTATTCAAGCAATCGGAAGATCGCTTGGTCATTTTCTTCCGGTCCAAACCTCGTATGTAGTTATTGGAATACACGTACATTTTGTTTATTGGTCTGTTGGGTGAGTGCACCGCATCTGTTGCGACAGAAGGGCCGACAATGTTCAGGTTGTGTCTGTCTCCTTTCTGGCGTGATATATTGTGTCGTGTGAACAAAAGTAGTTTCGAATATAGTTCTCAATAGTGGCGCAATCTTCAGAAGTTCAATGTTTGTTTTATTTTCTTCAAAACCGACCACTTCAATTTAGATAATATGAGATTGCGGTATCCATGAAAGATTTACTTACCTCCGAAACTGACGATTTGACAGCAGTAATACTCCAATAAGTATGGGCAATTTTACTCTTCGTGAAAACATTTAAGACATTTGTTACGAAGCATGGTGCGTAGTCTAACTTAAGTAAAAAAATATATTAGAATGACCTTAGCAAGCCATGAAAAAAAAGTACTTGGGCCAAGCGTGATTGTAAATGCACCAGCACCGGCTTAATTTTCGTTGACATATCTGGGCCTGGTTAAGCAGTCTGTGGTCGACATCCTCTAACTGAGATCCCCGCTGCCGATGACAGATGCATTGCTGTGATTCTCCATAAGATGGTGTTCATGAAGGGCACAAGTGGTCGGATGAGACTATAGACGCGCCTGTGGACAACTAGCAAAGTTTTCTAAAACTAATAATTGAACCTGTTACATTTTCAAATAATAATGTCATATCACGAAGTTAAATTTGGACGTGCCTAACGCAGCTTGCCACAATTAAGAGTGCAATAAGAAATGAGCATGGAGTCACACTGAGGCTTTCTCTAACCAAGTTAACCTGAATTGTTCCCGTGTGGCCAAACCCAAACACAACTTACTCAGCTCAATGCGCTGACGTTGCAGTTGTCAAAGTAAGAGAGGTAGAATATTGTCCATTTCTCGTGGCGATTCTAGCTTTGTTGAAAGCTTCAGCTCCAACGGTTGCAAAAGCAGAAGCGTTAGGGGCCGTCATGACCGAATACAGAATGGCCCTGGAAAAAGCGGTTGTAAAGAAGCTGCGTTAGGGGCCGCTGAAACCGCATACAGGATGGCTTTGGAAAAAGCGGTTGCTAGCCTCATAGTGTCTCGCAGACGAAGAAAAGAAAGATAAGGGCTTCGACTACCGGGACGATTCCAAATATACCCTCATGCACTTACTGGTTTTGCATTATCACTTAGAAACTACACTTGAAACATGTACGAAATGTATATTGAGTTTTACGGTTGCGCAAGTGCTGCGACACGACGCCGTACTCATGTGGATCTGACCATGTTTACCACTAATGTCGATCTGAGTTGAGCACCCGGGTTCTTGTTGGCGTCGATCTGGGCGAGCTTGTGACTTTGAGGATGAAATCGGAAAACTGAAAATATATAACTTGGACATCAGCCATGTTATTTTAATTCGGCAGGGAGGCCATAGCGAAAAACCTGGCCGAAATCACTGAATACCAGGAAATCAAAGATGCCTGTGTGTTGATTACTTTTATTAAAGACTTAAGTCGATGTTGCCAATATAGAGATTAAACAATACATAGATGTAAAGGCCTCCATCTTGATGCTAGTCATACCCTCATCAATTTGTGTTTTAACTTCATAAAGCCTTCTGCGAAGCGGAAGTAAAAAGAACAAAATAGCAGATGGTAGACTTGTTTTTCATTCTCTGGAAAATGACTTTGCTAGATTTAAACTTCGTATCTTACAGGTGCGCGAGCCTGGATCATACTTATTTATCAATACCGGAAGTCAAGAGGGGTGAGCTAAAATGGTATTATTGATAAATGATAAACGGCATCTTTGTTTAACAACACGAATAACACGTTTCAAGAACGAAGTCGCTATTTTAGAATTTTTTACATTTAGTCGCTTGAGATGAAACTCGTTTCGAAAGACTCAATATTCAACCGTCTTTGAAGTTTGTGTTTAAGATTCCTCGTTACATATACGCAATGGATTCTGAACAAGATGATGATGATGATGATGATGATGATGATGATGATACGGAATTTACCGATCAAATAACCGCGATTGCTAACATAGCAATTCGCGATTGCTAGCAAAGTAATTTTGTTCCTCTTGTTGATGAATGTCGGCTTCATAGCGGTGTTAAGAGGCCCTCGTATAGGCTTAAATATAATCTAAGAGCAAGCAAGATAGAAATCGACCGTTAAAACCACCAGTCTGACGTGCCACCACCAACTCGAGGCCACCTTGGAGTTGTGACATTAGCACGCGAAAAAGACTGCCAAATGGAAACATCACCGTCGGGCGTGAAATCACCCGAAGACTGTTCTATAACGATGAAATAAAATTTATCGCCAAATCCACTCCGGTTTCATTTCGAAGCGATTATGTTAAACCAACACTGACGCAACTAAGAAAAGAAAGATATTGACTGTTATTCAACAAAGACGCACTTTTGCGCATAATATCTCTTGGACGAAGACGATCGTTAGAGACACAAAGCAGAGGCGGAATCAGTATGGTTTTATATCAACTTGGTGCCAGGCCCCAAGAACGCACACTCGCTAGAGTCTTCAGTATTTCAAACGGAGATATTTTCTAGGATTGCATGACGCTTGTACGAGTGCAGAAATATGCTTTGTTGGAAGTGCATGCGCGAGTTGCAGCTGAACAAGACCAGTCTGTCGAGCAATTATTTCGACAATGACAATATTAACGAAAGAACTGTGATGTTGCCTCCAGAGTTACCGATGCGAAAAAAATATAGCTAAAACGGAACAACAGCTGCAAGATGAAATCGACAGCAAAACCGTTTTACTCGCGAAATATACACGTGTGTACGCGGTCGTAGTTACTGTTTCGGGAATTACGCTGCGACCACCATAGATCTTGGTCCTGCTAGAATTGTGACTACAGCAACCAATATTGGTAAACTAATCGGATTTACCTTCAGAGCTGTATCGATAGTAACTGGTGTCGTGGATGGCTTTGGCAAATTAGTTTCTTACGGCTGGATTCACGAATATGCATCAGTTCAAAAATTTTTTGCGGCGGTTCAAAGTAATCTTAACACAACTAGTAAAATCGACTTGATGGCTATTAAAGATAAAACATTTTGTATGGCTGAATTCGAGGCGGTGCTGGTTGTGATGGAAAACCACCGACGTATCCGCACACTGTTACGGAACAGAGGCACTGGCGACCCGAAACAGGTAACTGATTAAATTCAGTAAATATCGAGTGCACAATAGCCTGTGCATATTGATCTGTCTGCGAGTTCACAGCACTGTAGCTATCACTCCGACGGCCTAGTGGTTAGAGCATCCGCCTCCGATGCGGGAGGTCGCGGGTTCGAACCCCGGCCGAGTTATACCAAAGACTTTTAAAAATGGTACTAACAGCTGCCTCGCTAGGCGCTCAGTATTAAGAGGTTAGTGTTAGGACTGTTCGGCCTGGTGTCAGGATAATGTGACTGGGTGGGACATGATACTACATGTCTGCGGCATGATGCCCAAGTGCTAGACATCACTATGAACTGCCACACTGCAGACATCGTAACGATATGACTGAAAAATTGTTAAAGCTACTTTAAAAATCCAAATCACACACACACACACACACACGCACACTAGCTTCCAAACCATGACATGCTTCGACGTGGAATTACGTGGGCAACAGTCCGATATGCACATGTGTACAAAAATTCCTCAGTGGGAAAAGGTCATGCGGAATCCAAAGGGGGGGGGGGGAGTAGGCCTGGGATCCGAAAAATAGCAGGACGGTCTCAGATCCCCATAATGACACTATTGGGCTGTTCGTTACAAAGCTCTATATCAGACGACATTGTGTAATACAAATGACACCTAAAATACTCGTGTGTTGCGTGTATGCAGCTCTTTTGAAATTATCATTTATTGTAAGATATAACAGAAAGACGATTGAGTATTTGTATCGGACTATTACTGTCGTACAAAAAGGTACTTTAGTCTTGCGAAGAAAACAATTAAGAAACAGTCACTTTTGTGTATATTGTGCAGTACACCCACCCCAATCACCCCGACATGGCAAGCTCGCACGTGCGTATCAGGAGAATTTCAACAACAACAAAAATGGTTGCTTGGTTATTACCGTAGAGTCCGCGTTGTGGTGGTAAATAATGAGCCAGATCTCCCGATTCAGTTGAATGTGCGTCAAGTTTTCATGGTGTACGTGAAATGTCTAACAAATTGAGATTCCCCATTGCAGTATATAGCCTTCGTGTTTAACTTTAAAGTTTCATGGATACAAATTATTTACTGATAAGAGCAAAAAGGGAACATTATTTCATACGCATTTTACAGCCAGTTATAATGATCCAAGCATCATGAAAAATGACAAGGGAGACTTTACACATTGTATCAATACACTTATATTTTTTCATAACATGACAGTAAAAAACCGCAATGTATGGGGTGAATTTAAGAAGAAAAAAGGCCAAAACATACTTGGCTTTAATTTGTGTAGACCACTTTATGAATTTTATTAGTACAGTGACGCATTCATACTATACCGATCTGCGTTTTGTGCAATTTTGTCCACTTTTCCTTTGTCTTGTTTAGCTTCGGACTGTGGACGGCGTTTAATAGCTATGCCAGATTTGCATATATGTTTTAGCACAGGTAACTGACACGAGCTTAAAGTTGAAAAAAAAAAAGGAAAGAAATAACCTGAAAGGAAAAAAAAATTCACACCGACTGATAGACAGGGTTCTATGTCAGGACGGGTTAAATAGGTTATCTGAGGTAGTTTTGTCACTCGGTGTGATTTTTTTTTTTTTCCTTCAGGTTATTGCTTTTTCAACATAAAGGTCGCGTCAGCTACCTGTGTTTTTTATTTTTTTTATTACTGTTTTAGTATACAGGTGTACATATAAAGATGTAAAAAAAGTTGTTTGTTATTTCGCTTTATCGATGGTGACATAATTAACATAAGAATTAAATCTTATTCATTTTCGAAATACTGAAATAGTGAAGAACATCCATGGCGACGACACGAAAGTGCTCGAAGATATAACATACGAATATAGTACTAATTTCCAGTTGAATTAACACACACACACACACACACACACACACACACACACACACACATATATATATATATATATATATATATATATATATATATATATATATATATATATATATATATTAGAAGTCACCACAAATACAAATTGTTTTGAAAGATAGTTACAATGTATTCTGCATCGCACCCCACTTTTAATCTCAGAAAGTATTTGCCATAATTTAGCTGAGAATTGTTTAATCCCTTCATAGGTTTCCAACCGTACATTGCTCCATTCGGACCATCTTTTGCAGTTTTGTAAAAGGCTGCCTATAGCGAGTGGTGTGTTTAATCATGATGATGTGACAACGTTCTCTAACACCTAAAGTGTCCTATATTAAGAGCATGGGCCTGTTATCCTTTTTTATTATCAGCCAAACAATAAAGCAGTTTGAATAAAAGTTATATACATTTCCGTAGTATTTTAAAAATTTCCGCGATTTGACTGCATTTTAAACAAGTGGAAATGATTATAGAATACAGAACGAAGTTATAACGTATTGTTTGAAGGAAATGGTCATTTTACTGAGCAAACCAATCGCTCGCTTGGGTTCGGTTCGAAGTCCCTTCTTTTCCCCTTATTTCCAAGGACTTCTCGACAACAATAGTTGTCAAATGAAGTTCCGATAACGCGCCAAGACTATAAATAAGTTTCCTCTAATCAGTCAATGACCACAAAATATCCCAACATCACATTTGCATCAGAACTGCACAAGTGCATGGCAACCTCACAACTGCATGGCTTCTCCTTGTTAGGATTCCGTAGAGTAACGTCAGTACTTAAAGACCATAAAATACAAACCACAACTCAAACACCAGATACAGGGAACTTTTTCCCTCACTATCCCCGAGTCAGCGGAACTACGATTTGGAGCCTCATTTCACATGTGACATTACTCCATCTTTGCCATTATGCCAACAATGAAAGGCGTCTCCAGATAATGGAACAATCCTTTCTCAATTATTCCATTGCACAAAATATCGATCCCTATCACAAATATTTCAAATGGAGACACACAACGAATCAGCACCTTTAGAGTTAGATAGGAACTACTTGGCTCCATGCCTACTTATCCGGCTTTAACCTGAACTCAGCTACGAAACTAAACCCTGCCATCATGAAGCCTCATCCATACTGCACTCTGTGACGTTTGCCCCTAGAAATTCTCTAATTACTCGGGCTAAGAAATATTTCCCCAACAAACACTTTCCGTGGTCAAACAATTATTCACTAAAATCTAATAAATCTATAAAATGGAGACGTAAATACAAATGGCGCATACCCTAGATTTATTACATTATATTTATGGAACCTAAGTAACAATTACATTACTCTGTTGATTACAAAATTAATAAAAATCAGCGACAAATATAAGAATAGAAATAATATTTAACATGCCAAATGGTAGCAGTAAGCAGCAAAATGATGTTAATAGCCTGCCCCCGGTCGAGTCATACCAAAGACTTACAAAAATGGTACTAACAGCTGCCTCGCTTGGCGCTCAGCATTAAGAGGATAGTGTTAGGACTGTTCGGCCTGGTGTCAGGATAATGTGACTGGGTGGGACATTATGCTACATGTCTGCGGTATAATGCCCCAGTGCTAGACATCACTATAAACTGCCACACTGCAGACATCGTAGCGATATGACTGAAAAATTGTTAAAGCTACGTTAAAAATCATGATCACACACACACACACATAGCCTGCACATATGGTAGTGATAGACTGTACAAATGGTGATGATAGACTGTACAAATGGTGATGATAGACTGTACAAATGGTGATGATAGACTGTAAAAGTTGTACAAATTGTACGCGTTCATAACTAGAGTTATAGGCTTACGGTTTTCATTTCTGATAATTTGGTTAATAGTAACATAAAAAAGATTAAATTGTTTCAGTTTTGAGTTGAATTTATAAGCGAATTTTTGTCTCCCATAAATGTTAAAATTTATTTTTCTGACAAAAGATGAGTGTTTCTTGTACGGGACACCCCATCACTTTTGGCGCAAACCACCCACTTTCATGAAACGATTGAGCAAAATGTTATGGTATGACTATCATTTGACCCTACGATATTTGCCTGATGTTGGTTCTTTATAAACCATCTCAGGTTGTAATGGGCTTTAACATAACAAACTTATATTGGCTACGCAGCAAATAAGAAATCTACCGATGTTTTTATTAATCGTTTTTATATTTAATTATTATTTTGTTCTTTTCTGAATTTGTTTTTTTTTTTCTAGACAGAGTAGTTAGAAGAAGATACATACACGCACACTTATACACAATAAAACAAAACAGGATTAAAGAATAACGTTTATCTTCTATACTAAAATCGCTGGGCTATCCCCCAAAAATGCAAGCTATCATTTCTAGCCTCGTATTCGAATTATAAATCAGTAGAAGACGAAGTATAAAATGGTTGACAGAAGTGTAAATAGTTACCATGACGACTATTATGAAATGGTTTCAGAAGCTGTCAGAAGTACGTAAGCAACAAAAAACACATGTATTTTGGATATTAGAGGCAAAACAGCCATTGAAAGGCTCTTGGAAGAACAAGACTCTTATTACTAACTTGTATAGGTTGGGAAACTCTTTATTGATCCATCTCTTGGCTTATATTTCTCTTCGACTTATTGGTGAGATGGTTTCCACCATAAATCTCAAATCAATATTTCTGTGCCCCTCCCCACCTCCAGCCAATGATTATTTCTGGACAGCGTCATTCATCAAATTAGACGGAACATCATCCCCTTGTTGCGGTATTATCATGTTAAGTACCATTTAACGTCTGCATAGGGTTGAGAGATGTACGTAAGGGATGGTGGTGGTGGCTATATAGACCACCTTGGGAACCTCAGCTATGGAAACAAGATCAAGTTGTTTGAGTTGAGGCCGGGAGAGATTTTGTAAGTAACAAGGAATTAACTTTTATTACATACCCATTTAAGTTTATATGGTTGATTTAGTGTTTGATATGCATGTTGAATCGCTATCATTGTATCGAACACCCAGATTGGACTTATTTTGGTGTTTTCACTTACGTCCGCCTGTTGTTATTCTTAGTTGCATTAGATCAGACTTATATAAATTCATGCCGCACTGTTTAGTTAAAAATATGTCGAAAGCGTCAAAGAGTGGATATAAATAAAAAACTTAATTTGTGTTTTTTGGTCCGAGTCCGTGGAAAGAATTTGTTTTAATTTGGCGTATGAATACGTCTTAACCGAATAAAAATGCGCACCACAGTGGCATAAAAAAAAAGTTTCAATGAGACATCAGTGGTAATAGTGACGTCACTAGCTTCCTAACTCCCTATTTAGCTTTTCTGAAGTTGTTGTTATTTTGGGTTTAACAGCATTTCTCAGCGCCTGGTAAACTATGCATGGTAGCCAGTGTAACTGATGGAAGAAGAACCCTGGAAATCTAGATGGCAGTGATCGGTAAAGGCAAGCGCTTAAGACCACTCGGCAACTGGAGCTCCCATCTCATATACAGTTAAATTTGCAATACAGTGAATGACCATTAGAACTGAACAGCAGCCTGTAAAGGTAAAACTGTATATGGGGATCTTAATTGTCTTTGGAGAATATTTACAAATCACCAGATCAATGGTTGATTCATGAGCAGGGATATCATTATAGATTAAATGGATTATAACGATTCGTTATAAGAACGGTTGAATATTCCCATGGCTCTCATACATCTTTGAATATCAGTATTGCATAACTGCACTTTTATGCCATATTTTTAATTGCTTCATTATTCAGATATCTTCAAATGAATTTAAATATTACGTGACTGCACTTTTACGCCCTATTTCAAATGCTAGAGTATTCAGATATTTTGAAATAAATATCAGTTTTGCATAACTGCATTTTACGCACTATTTGCAATTATTCCACATTCCGATGTCTTCAGGTGGATATAGATATTGCTTGACTGCACATTTACGCATTATTTCAATTGCTACAGTATTCAGAGTCTATTTTTCCAAGTACACGACTTCGTTCTTTGGCGGGATTAGCAGTAAGATCAAGGGACTTTTTTCCAGATCCCAAAATACATGTACGATTGTTAGCACGAAGTAAAAATGGTAAGGGAAAACGTTATTCTAGTTTATATTGCTAAACTTTTAACAGATGTTAGTTTCTACAGTGTTAAAAATTTTATTGCATGAAAACAATTCTTTGAACTAGCGTAACTACAGTGGCTCAGCATCATAAATTGCCACGCTTTTCATTGCATTCCAGCACCCCCCAATCTCCCGATACCCGTCTCCAGTACACAATCCCAACCCTATACAGTGAACTAGGGGTCAAAATTCAAAACCTGTTTCATATATCAACGACTGCATAAAATGAGTTTGATTGGAAATACATCTGTATTTCAAAAGCCTCGTTATAATTGAAGTTGTGTATACCTGACCCTTGACCTCATCCTAGGGACCTCGGGCGGGAGCTAAGGATGCCTCCCCTCCCCGACCATCTTGCAGATGTTTACCTCAAGGGAAACATCAACAGCAAGTTTCGTGATTTCTTCCCAGCGGGTTTTTCAGATATGTGGTAACGGACAGACAGAGGAATGGAATCACAGTATGATACGATAAATCGTGTTAAATAATACGAATGTTTATATATTAGTGGTCAAATATTACATTCATTCTTATCAAGGATTTATGGTCTGTCGATAAATTCTTATGCGATGAACAAGCAGCGTGTTAATAGACACAATGGCTCAGTCATTACATGCCATTGCGTGACTTAACCGGTTTCAGATAGTCGAATATTTCGCATGTCAGTTGAAGATAAGTTGCACTGTTGTGATTCAGTATGTTTTAAAGACCGGTTCTATTCGCAACTGATTAATTTATTAATTGATTTGTATCAAGGTTACTTACGTAAGAAAACGATCATATGCGATTTACCGACTTAAAATGCTTGGCGATGGACCTAGAAAATGATGTGAACCCTCATAAACCCATCTTGGGTTCAAGAGTTTCCCTCATCTTGAGGTATACGCTAAAATAGATTACTATACATGGTGTTACGAATATGTAATTAAATTGCTTGTGTGTTAGTTTAAAATTCTTTTTATTTTAGTTTTGTTTCGTTATATTTTATTGTAATGATAATTTTCATTGGATTTAAATCTCTTTTTCGAAAATTGGCTTGACTCGATTAGATCTTAACGTTACTTCAGCACTATTTTTAGCTCATAGATTTTGTAAACATCGAGTGATAACGATTGGCTATTGCCAAGGTCATTTCGGCCCGCATGTTAGCTGAACTGTAAACAGTCTTTCTATTTTATATATTTTCAGTGTGAGAATTTGATTCTTAGATAGGACTATTCTTGCATACGTGATAATTCTCATTTTTTTTTTATTGCGCTGTTCAAATTAATAAATCACGTAGCCCATCACGTGAAGTGCCATGTAATCTAAAATCGCGGCTTTAAACAGACGCTCTCTAGTAGATTTAGTTAGTTGTATTTTAAACCTTGAGGGCTCAAGAGGTTTCAATTGTTATTGCCAGTTTGTTTTTGATGTTCATCTGTTTTTTGGAATTTAATAATTTATTCTCTAGAAAACTAAACGAGTATACCTTTTTATAAACAGTTCCGGGACAAAGAAATTCAGTGGAAATTTATTCTGGAGTTTAACGGAAACATTATGAACTGTGATTCAATCGAGGATCTGTTACCATCAGTACAGACATCTGACGTCATCGCCTCCATATTGGAATTTCATCGAGATTCGAACCCGGATTCTATTAGAACTGTTTAGTGATAGGTCTTGTATTTTTCAATCTTAGGATTAAATTTTGGATTATATTCACAACCCGTAAGTACTATTTCCAATGTTTACATTGTTTTCTAGGGAAATAAATTATTTTGTTAAAATATACAAAGCTTGTTGGCTTCAATCTTTTCTCTTGTTATTTTTGTACGAGCCTACACGTAACAGGAGAAAATTGGGGGCTCGTCCGGGATATATGAATTTTGGCTAAAATATTTCAGAAAATTATTTTTTGAAATTTAAATTTCCCTAGTTTTTAAATCCCAAGTACAATTTTACATGTTCTTTGAAATCTTTAGTGAAAACAACAGGCTTTTTCATAATATCATCAAAAGTAGAGAATTGTTTGGAATTTTACCCAGGAGTGTTTGGACTTTTTGAAAATGGAAGTACAGATAAAAAAAAGTTGGAATTAGAGATAAGACAGATTCAGTTTCAGATAGAAAAGATACAAAGGGAAAAAGAAATGGAAGTAATGCAGTTACAATTTAAAGAAAGAAGGGAAGAAATACAAAGGCAATGTGAAGAGAGAGAGAGAGAGAGAGAGAGAGAGAGAGAGAGAGAGAGAGAGAGAGAGAGAGAGAGAGAGAGAGAGAGAGAGAATGATAAACAAATGAAATTGCAATTTGAAGAGAAGGAGAGAGAGAGACAGGAAAGAAAGAATGATAAACAAATGAAATTGCAATTCGAAGAGGAGAGAGAGACAGGAGAGGGAGAAAGATAAACAGTTACAATTTGAAAAAGAGAAGGATGAAAGGGAGTTTCAAGTTAAAATGAAAGAATTTGAGCTGGCAAGTGAAAAGCATGATCTCACTTCACATACAAATTCAAGTTTTGACATTACAAGAAAAGTTAGGTTAGTGCCCCCTTTTAGAGAAAAAGAAGTAGACAAATATTTTATTTATTTTGAAAAAGTTGCTGAAAATTTGAAATGGCAAAGGGAGCATTGGACTCTGTTATTGCAATGTGTACATTTTGGCAAGGCCCGAGATATTTATGCATCCCTGTCAGTACAGCATGTTCTGACTATGATTTGATTAAGGAATGCATCTTAAGGGGTTATGCGTTAGTCCCTGAGGCTTATCGGCAAAAATTCAGAAACTATAGAAAAGAAGCTGAACAAACTTATGTCGAATTTGCTAGAGAAAAAGAGCAGTTATTTGAGCGATGGTGCTTAGCCAAGAAAGTTGAACCTGATTATGAAAATATCAAACAACTTGTGTTACTTGAAGAGTTCAAAAACTGTGTTCCTAATGACATTAAGAATCATCTTGAAGACCATAAGATCGAAACCTTGGAAAATGCTGCTCTTGCTGCTGATGAGTACTCCTTATCTCATAAAATTCCTGTTGTAAGCAAATCCTTCACTCAGCAGTCTACTGGTAGAAAGGCCTAATACGACTCCTCCTAAAACTCAATCTGGCACAACTTCTAAAAATCAAGCTTCTGATAAACTTGATTCAAAATCCTTGTCTATTCCTACGTGTACCTATTCCAAGAAAAAAAGACACGTCATTTCTGATTGCTTCAAATTGAAATATAGGCATCAGAATCAAGATAGACCTATCCCAAATGCTCTTATTTCCAAGAGGGCAAGGTCACGGTCATGTATTGAAAGCAATACATTTGTTAGGTCTAATAAACCCCAGTCTGATTTTATTATGGAGAATTATGAACCATTCATGTCGAAGGGTTCTATATCACTCTTGGGTGATTTGGCCAATCCTATCCCTATTAAAATTTTAAGGGATACAGGAGCTTCTCAGAGTCTTTTATTATCAGGTACTTTGCCTTTTTCTGAGAAGTTCCGTTCTAATGAGAGTGTTCTCATTCAGGGAGTAGAGTGCGGCTTTGTTAATGTTCCTCTCCATTCTATAAATTTGTCATCAGACTTAGTTTCAGGACCTGTGACAGTCGGTATAGTGTCTACTTTACCCGGTGACGGCATTCATTTATTGCTAGGGAATGACCTAGCTGGAGACAAGGTTGTGGTTAATCCACTTGTAACTGACAAGCCTTCTTTGGATCAGAAAGTTGATCCTATTGAAAAAGAATATCATGAGTTATACCCAGCCTGTGCAGTTACTAGAGCTATGGCAAAGAAAGCTCTTGAGAATGATTTTGATAAGGAAAGTATTCCTTTAGCTGACACATATATTGGTCAGGCTTTTGATGATGTCACTTTCACTCCTAATTTGGATCAATCAAAAGGTATTGATCACAGTGATCCTCTTTTAAATGCTCATTCTCTTTTATCTGATCAGGGTGACAAACGACAATCACTTGTCGTCGAAGAGGAAAAAGATCATGAGATCTCCTGTTTGTTTCAGAGGGCCATTAGTGAAACTGAAGCCATTGAAGTACCTGTCTGTTATTTCAGTAAAAATGGACTTCTTATGAGAAATGGAGACCTCCCGAGGTACCTGCTGGTGACGAGTGGTCAGTGAACTATCAGATTGTAGTTCCAAAATCTTACAGACAGGAAATACTTAGTTTGGCCCATGAAACTCCTCTGGCTGGTCATTTAGGGAT
>JAECUM010053630.1:0-20729 GCA_016617855.1 Megalonaias nervosa
ATATATATATATATATATAATACTCAATCAAGCAGTTCAACATAGACCAATAAATCCTTCGGGCGAGGAGGTTACTTGAGATGAACAGATAACTTACGTTTACTTGACATATTATGCTTTAATTATATTATGTGTATTGATAACGATCATCATTTATCCCAGCTGGATCATAAATACGGATTTAGCAAAATATATCACTCTTCCCAGCCCCTGCACCCCTAAAAAATGTTGGCATTTCTAGAGAACTCTACATGACGTAAGGTGGGAAATATAACAAATGGTGTTCAGGAAGAAAATATACAGATTTTCGCCTACACCAGAATATATGTACACATTTTAACAAATACTTCACATTCGTGTGGAATGTCCTATCCACCACCCTGCATTTTGTTTGTAGATCTCTCGGGCTGTTGTTTGAGAACTAATTTTATATAATCTCTATTTAAAACTGTCATATTCTTTTTATGCAGAAAGAGTAGGCAATTTTCCTCATAAAACGTACTCTTTGTTCAGTCCATTACTCATACATAGTGTGGTAAGCTATTCATAGAGCATACTATGGTTGGGCAAATATTTACTGTTATCATAACTGTAGTCATAACAAACTTGTCAAATGTCACAGCTATATTGTTAGTAAATTGTCTAATTATTTTTCCTTGACGTTTACGTATGCTTGATAGCTGTATAGGCCAATAAATGATATTGCCATATGGTGGTTTCAGTACATCTGCTTCTATTTCGGAGCCAAAAAATATTAGGATAGGCACATCCATGTTCTATTTGCAGTAAGTAAAATTTGGATTTACATATTATTTACATTGACCATTTTAAAATATGAATTTATTGATTATGCGCTCTTTTGGTAAATTCGTATGGTCTGAATATGATAAAATTATCTTGTCTTTAACTTATGTTTATAACAGGTTTTAACGAATGATTTGTTGCAATCAACTAAAGTCATGAACTTACTTTAGAAGTTTTAAATCCCTTGCTAGATACATTACTATTGAAAACATTATCACTTTAGCCTTCAAAGGTATCTTCTTTGTAAGATGGGTCATAACAAATTTTACAGAAATCTAAGCTTCCCGCATCTATCTTTAACCACTATTTCAACTCTTGTAAAACATTTTTGAAACATTTTGTACAAACATTATAAATAACACCGAGAGAAGCAAACTTAGTTAGGGCCGTATAAAGAAAAATATATAAACCACACATATACGATAGTAAAAACTAGACATATAAAACTGTAAATTAAACGAAAGAATATAAAACATGCATGAGAAGGTGTTCAAGACAATAAATGGAAAACAAATTAAGAAACACATGAACTATATGTGAATACTAGATCAGATGAATCATCGGCCATTATTAGGCGTTGTAGTAATAGGGAAAAATAGCTTTAGGAAGAGTCAGTGTAAATGGTCGCTTTTATTTCTTACATGCGGTCGTAGATAAGATGTACATAAATACTTAATGAAGAAAGAGCAACCTCTTTATCGCGGTGGGTTTCTTCTCAATCTGCTTTGAGGCCAAAATCGACCATAATCGCACCTTGTCCTTTGTCAAATATTGATAGGACTAAAAATTATAAGTTGTAACTAAGCTCTACAATTTCATTTCATATTTCCTCTCGATATCACAACGTGGAATGGTGTATTGTCACAAAAATAATTTACGCATAATGCTTATTTGCAAAGTTCCATTTCCTAAAATGTTTAACGGTTGTAGGCGTTGATGAAAATATAGAAGGAAGACATGAAAAGTGAAGAATATTTGCCATGAGTCAGAAAGCAAATATATTATTTTGTTAGATCATTAGAATACCGTGGATTGGTAAATACTAAATGACTAAACCTTGCGTTTCCTTTGGGCTTATACAATGTATATAACAGTTAAATGGAATTTAAAACATGATGATTATAACGAAATAAAAAATAACAATTTAAGTTTTTTCGTTCTTGCTAGTTTTCAGTTTGAGGTGTGGGAAAATGTATATCTTTAATAAATACGACTAAAATACATGGTAATTTAAAGTCTATGAGCCATGTTTAAATGGAGCGGGTTATTCCTTTATTTAGGCTATTATTGGATAAACATTCCTCTGGTAGTCACGTGGTGTTGATGACGTAATTAATCACATATCAATGTAGAATAAGGCACAATTGTTTACAATTCTTTAATCCAAGTTTATCAGCAATATTTTTCCTTAATACATCTTGCTTAAATAGGCAAACAAATTATACATATTAAACCAAACAAAATTCATATGTATCGTAACTTACTATCGAAGACAGACCAAGATTGAAACTAGGGCATTGTGAAAATATATATAAATGTAAATTCTGCCACCTTAAAAGAGAAACATCTTTATATAATTATCAGTTTTACTACATTTATGAGCTAATGTCATAGACAACAAGTTAAACAAATAAAAACGGCACTTACTATTGTTCTGTCCTCTGCTAGTTTCTTTGACCTCTGCCGCACCTTCAGGTTGCCTAACTCTTAGGTATGTTGTAGTAGGTACAATATATATATGCGCAGAAAGCTTTGTTGAAGACAATTCGGCCCATGGTGACACACACACACACACACACACACACACACATATATATATATATATATATATATATATATATATATATATATATATATATATATATATATATATATATATATATATATATATATATATATATATATATATATATATATATATATAGGAGTGGGATATAATGATACAATGCACGTATACACCTGGACTTCAGCCAACCACATGCAATATTCTTCAAAATAACATACTTTATATATCTTCATGGCAAACGCATTTTTACCCGAGTTGGCCAAGATATATTCAGATCTATTTTGATAAAGTGTTGATAAGAAAATTCACACCTGAAGATGAACGGGTAATTTCTCGCACATTAAATAGTGAAACTAAACATCGGTAGAAAATGTTTAATGCAAACTGTTGTATATCTTATTTGAGACTGACAGGAGTAAAGAATAGCGTTCTTTACAATCTATCCTTACTTTTGAAATTCCTTCTACAGCGTAAAATAGATCACATTTGTGAGGCGTTTTCATGCCAATTTTTTTATTGTCTTACAAAAATGTGTGCAGAATGGATAGGATATAATTAGTTGGATTTAAATAACTTATAATTTGCAATACTACTACAAACGCTATCATGGTGAAAAATTGAATTCTGAATTATGGAAGCGTGGTGATCAATATCTTTTAGGCATCTTCTATCAAAACTTGTTTAATTTATTCTCATATTGCCATCAAGCTTAATTGTGTTCATTAGTTTTATTGCTTTTTATTTCATATTTTCTGGTTTTTGATTTCCTCAGGTATGTTTGTGATTCAAACCTTTGAAACGTTTCACATGAGTCCACTTTCATTTATATACAAACGTATATTTATAATATTGGTCGAGGGTGGGTTAATTGGTATGGCACATCGTACAGATTCTTTAAACTGAATGCAGACAAGGATCATATATCATGCGATATGTCTGGGATTTTGTAATTCATGATTGAAAATGGTCTTAACGAAAGTATAGCTATAGGTTCCATACACCTAGAAACTTCTTCAAGTGAGAACGAGAGCCACCGAAATATCTCAATTATAAAATGTTCAGGAACATAGAAAATAAAATTAGTTTTTTATTTTGATCTTTATATGTGACACATGAAAAGTGTGATGATAGATGACGAGAGAAAATTATTTTGTAATAAATTTTAACATGAGATTCTCCATCACTTATCCTGAATTACATTTTCAAACATAGTTAAAAATGAAATAATGCCGTCACATTTTCCTGCAAAAACAGATAAATGTAATTAATAACTACACACAACATGTTTTGAACTTTGTTAGAATGACTTGATGCTTCATGTATGTTGAGACTGCCACATCACACACATTGAACTATCTAAATGTATTGTATATTTTTGTATTCATGGACAATGATAATTTGCTTTTTAGTTTTGCGAAATATCCTTAAAGACAATGGTCAAAATATGAGCTTTTGCCACGACTGTGCCATCAACACCAAATATATGTTCGTATGTCCATTTAATTTGCATTGATTGTTTTATTCATTATATGTTATTGATAGTTTTAAGTTTGACCTGACATTGTGCAAAATGAAGTTCATTTTCAACCTGACCTAAATTAATAACTTCTTTTTAAATTCTGTAAACGCAGATGCAGAGAGAAATTGCACATGAATGAAGATAATTTCAAGGTGGATTAAGGCAATTAGAGCTGGTAAGTGAATTGCATGTCTCCACTTTGCACACAAATTCAGGCTTTTCTCTTACAGAAAATATTAGGTCAGTGCCCTTTTAAGGAAAATGAAGAAGATAAATATTTTCCTCATTTTGAAAAATATTGCTGAAAATTTGAAATGACCAAAATGGTGTTTCACTAAGTTATTAAGAATTACACTTTTTCGCAAAGCTCGTGGAATGTAAAATTCCCTATCAGTATAGCAATGATCTGGTTAAACTGTGTAACTTGAAAGGTTATGAGATAGCACATGAGGATTATCAACAAAAGTTTAGAAACTATAAATATACTGGACAAAATCATATCAAGTTTGCGAGAGTAAAAGTGCAAGTATTTGATAGGTGGTGCTTAGCCAGGAAAGTTGGTCAAAATTACAAAATTCTCCGACAACTCAGTTTTGCTGAAGTGTAAAAGAATTGCGTTCATTTTGAAGTTAAGACCTACCTTGATAGCACTAGATTCAAACTTTAAAAAAATTCTGCTCGTACAGCTGACTAGAATTCTTAGCTCATAATTTTGTTTGTAAGGAAGTCTTCCACTCCGCACTCTTCTGGAAAAGATTTATTTAGCCTAATGGGAACATTTCCAAATCTCAATAACCCTAACCCTAACCCTAACTCTACAACTTTCAGGAACCATCCTTATATCTTACTAAGTGCGCATATTGCAAGAAGAAAGGGCACACTATTTATGATTTCTACAAATCGCAACATAATTAACAGAATCAAGACTAACCTATTCGAAATATTTTAATTTCGAAGAAGTCAGGATCATAGTCAAGGATTGAAAACAATACATTTATTAAACTAAACCTCAGTCTGATTTGTTATGAATAATTATGAACCCGTCATGTCGAACTGTTCTATATCACGTACAGTTGACTCTGCCAATCCAAGCGCTATTTAAATTTTATGAGAAACATGAACTTTTCAATTTTTTGTTGTCAGGCACATTACCTTTTGTATCGAGAAGTATTCTTCTAATGTGACTGACATTGTTCAGTGAGTAGAGTGCGGC
Source organism: Megalonaias nervosa (assembly GCA_016617855.1). NCBI lineage: Eukaryota > Metazoa > Mollusca > Bivalvia > Unionida > Unionidae > Megalonaias > Megalonaias nervosa. Next base: position 5,323 of record JAECUM010053630.1, read on the forward strand.
TTCTGTTAATGTACTTCAACATTCTGTAATTTTGTCATCAGATTCCGTCTCAGGACACGTGACGTTCTTAAATGGGTCGGCTTTATCCTTCGAGGTATTCATTTATTACTAGGCAATAACGTAGCTGGAGATAATGCTGTGGTTGATCTACTTGTAATTGATACGAATTGGTTGTATCAAAAACTAGAACCTATTGAAAACGAAATCTCCTAATTATACCATGATTGTTTAGGTAATAGAACCATGGCAATCGAAGCTTTAGACAATGATGAAGATCTGAATATGAAATGAACTCAGTTTTGGACAAGGTCAAGTGCAAAATACAATGTTACATTATAATATCATGTAATGAAATAAATTAAAATTAAACTAACAATCTAATTAAATTAAATATAAATAACAAGAAAATTTAGACCACCTCAGGTACGCGCTCGGGTCGAGTGGTCAGTGAGCTATCAAAGTGTAGCTTTCAAATGTTATATACAAGAAATTATATGTCTAAGCCATGAAACTCCTTTGGTTCGACATTTGGGTGTCAATACGACTTGTCATTAGGTTTAGAATCATTAATATAGGCCAAACGTAAAAGTGATTGTTGTAAACACTGCAGATCTTGTTATAATTGTCAAATGGTAGGAAAACACAAAATAAGAAGATACTTAAGACTCAGCTTCAACCTATACCGGCATCTCACGAACGGTGTAGCAGAATAATTGTAGACTGTGCGGGTCATTTATCTAAGACCAGGTCAGGCAACCAATACTTGTTGAGCATAATGAATGCATCCACAAGATTCCCAGAGGCAATTCATTTGAGGGATATTTAAATAAACAATAGGAAATTCGTTGATAATATCTTGGTCAAAATCTCTCCAATGTGGTAAAATATCAAATGATTTTTCCAAAATTTTCCATCAATTTATGCATGCAGTAGGCATCTATCAATTCAAAATTTCTGCCGATCTCACGGAAAGCCAAGGGCGTTAGTAAGGTTTCGTGAAACTAAAACAAGTCCAGCTGGCTATATGCTCTGATCACTGGTCTGTAAGCCGGCGAGAACAAGCAACGATTGTTCGCCGAAGAAAAGAGATCTCAGAGGAAGAGGAAGCAGATCCAACCCACACCAGACTTGACCTTTAAGTGCAACAATTGCAGCAAGGACTGCCACTTTGGTGTTGGGCTCCTTAGCCACAAAAGACGCTGCACAACCACCAGCCGGGACATCTCTCATGGGCGGACTTCCATCGTCTCTCGAGACTAACGGATGCCAACACACATACGATCCTGATTTTTCTGTGCCTGTCAGTAAATGCAATTGACGCTATTTTGGGTTATCGCTGGGTATTATCAGAGATTTTACTCCAATAGCTGCTGAACCCATGACAAATTTATTGACAAAGAAAACAGAGTTTTATTGGTCTGAAATATCTCAGGAGACTTTTGCTAAGTTAGTGGCCATACTTAGGAATGCACCAATTAATTCTGCTACAAATTTCAGTAAATCATATAAATTTTGGATGCAGGTGATCTTGGTGTTGGAACAGTAATGATCCAAGAAGACAAATATATTGTAAAACATCCTGTATGCTAATTTGCTAAGAAATTAAATAAGCAACAGATAAAATAGTCCTTAATCGGGAAGGAATGTTTGGCTTTGGTGTTAGCTTTGCGACGTTAAAGTGAATATTAGTTCCGTTTCTTCTCTGCTCGTTGTATTTAGGTTTCACAGCTCCCTTATTTTCATCACCAGGATGTTGCAGGAATAAAATACAGACATGAGAAGGTACAATCTAATAACAGATGTTCTTTTGGATGTATATAAATATTGTATTGTTTCATGTATACTTTGTGTCATTTGTAAGATTTTCGAGTACATGTTTGTCAATGTATATTTGACTAATAGTTACAAAATAAAAGATAGTTTTATTGCATATGTCATTATTTTTCTGCATGAGGAAGGTGTTATCTATATTTTATTTGCATTATTTGTATTTTGTAAGCTTCATGTGCTATGATAGTTGTATTTTGAACTTGACCGTGTCCAAAATCAGGCTCATTTCCTACCTGACCTAAAGCATTGATTTGCTTAATTCTGTAAATATATTTTTTGTTTCTATTAGCATGGTCCAATTACTGAGGTTGTCCTCTTGACCCGAGACAAGGAAGATCTGTTTTATTATATTCTTTTTGATAATTTTAGAAATACACTCTCTAATTATAACTAAGATTTTATCATTTAAACACGTGGAACCTACCAGAATGAAATATTCCATCAGGTAATTGCTTGTTTTATAGAAAAGAACAATTTTAACCCACTGAAACATAATCTCTAAGGAATATTAATAATAACATTTATATTTAGAATTACAGTATTAAACAGTACAAACCCTCGTATACTTAATGTATTTTTCAAATTAGTTAAACACGGTCAAATTATGCTCACTGGCAAATTCAAGAGCGACATAATATAGTTGCTATGAACCTTGACGCAATTGTCTTAAGCAATATTTAGAGATGAAGGTATACTGATTTCATGGTTGTTATGACATATTATTCACAAAGACGACTAACATTGATACTTCTGTTTTAATGCAAGCACATCTTATCTAACTAGCATATACTTTGATTTTCGCATCCATTGTTAGATGAATTACAATTTCACTTTATGTGCCCTCTATTCAAATACAGCACGATCGGAGCCCCCAGTTCTCAGCCATTAATATCTGTACATATTTAAGTAGTAAACGGGGTTTGTAAATACATTATAAAGGTTGACTAAACAATCTGTATCAAAACCTCAGTACAGCAATGACTATAGGGTGCCTACTACAAGCAAATTTGTACAAAAGTATACATAACGATCAAGCAAAAAAGATGAAATATAAGGCCTTGATCAAATACACAATAAGGTTCTGAAGACTAAATCAAAATACAAATATGAATATCCTGTAAAATATATATAACATAGGAAAATAAAAAATATTCCTAAGGTATAGGGTCAACATTTGTAATGCATGCCCTCACGAACTAAATTAATTGCTCAGAAGCTCAGGGTTTAACTGATCATAAATATCCATAATTGAGTTAACATCAGAAAATACCCGTCTCACGGAGTCGAAGTCGATGTCGATATAAATCGCCCATCCGAACTTAGTGAATATTCCCCATTATTATATAAATGTTATACTTATTGGGAAGTATTATAACATTTGACGGTAAATCACTATTCCCAAAGTTCACCAATTACTACAAAAAGACCAATAAGATGTTTATTGTCACTTTGTGTAGTTTGATCATTGCACGTTCATATCAATACTATGACTCAAGTCCATAAACAATTGTGCGTTCAGGATAGCAGTGAAAGGGAAAGTGGGTTTCTTAATGTGAAGACTGACAGTCTTTCTGTGACAATATTGAAGTTTTCTGCGGTTTGTGCGGCGTGGTAAGCTTGATAATATTCGTATTCAACACATGTATTTAATAAGCTGAAAACTTCATTTTGGAAAAGCATGATGTGAATCCTACATTGTCAATTAGACTGATATAAATATGTTACAGTATATGCTGATCTTGCATGTAATCAGTAAAATAATATCAGTGTTTCTTTTTCATTGGAGTTGATAGCAAAATACATCAACTCGTGCTAAACTTGAAGCGCCAAGAGTGATCTTATGTCCTTCCGTTATCAATCAAGATTGATGCGGGTATCCATATCATCCATATCCGACATGTATCCCTCGTCCATATATAGGACACGAATTTTGATGTGAGCGGTGAAACGTCAATTATTCTTGAGAGTAGTAAATGGGGCCACTTGAGTGAAATTGGATATCTGTGTTAACGTAGGTGTTTTGCCCTTGCAACACGAGGGTAATTTAAAATGGAAATGGCACCTGAGGGGCAATGGGAATTCAACTTTGGTGACGTCATGTATTTATAAGGTAGAAACTATTTATGGGGTGAAATGTATTGATAGGGATAAAGGTTGATAGAGACAAAGATAGACATACAGAAACAAACAAATACTCATCCAATCAAAGAAGATGGAATCACACAGAAAAGAGGACAGAGATGTTCCAAAGACTCACAATAGAATATAGACACCAGAAAGAAAAGTCCATGGTATGGGTACAAAACATTTATTCAAGTATATACATGGACTCTCTTGCCTGTGCTTTAGTCTAAGCACTATTCGTTTACTACATAAAAAATGGACATGAAACAAACCTATTAATTTATTTATTTCTTGGTTCTAGCATAATATTTTTTTTTTAAATTAAAGTCCATGCCTTCAAAATGCTACTTCATATAAAACGTATTTACAATTCATGAAAAGGCCATGTTCTTTCACGCTACAATACATTTTCATTCTTAAGAAAATGCTAAAAGAATCCAAGAAACGAGGAGACAAATATGGCAAAGTTCATGTTTCTCCTTTTATCCATCACACACATAATTTAAAATCTGGTCAGCTACTACTTGTGTCCCAGCGTAGATGTTTCTCATTACATACTCACTTTCGTTCGTAAATCTTATGTTGTATCCATCCTGCTAGGTACACTTATCAATATGCAGATCAAGTTCAGTCTTTCTCCCATGACGTGTTGCCATATAAATGGTCACTTTTCTATCGGTGGTGGCAAATTCTTCGCATTGTATGCACATCTCCTATTCCTCCCATATGTATGGAAGAAGTTAATTATGCAGGTGTACTAAACACGAGACATACAGGTGAAATCAAACTGTCAAAAATAGACTCAAATGACCTCGATCTTTTCTTCTCATTATCGTTTGAGTTTAAAAAAAAACAGTGAGTCAAATACCCAAGGGTGCGATTCCCATGTTAAATTCTCATGTCCCCCATGTGCCATTCCCATTTCAAATTCCCATTGTTCCTCAAGTGCAAACCACCTCTTTTAACATAGCAGTCCCACGGTCCCTCAAGTGGCCCCATTTACCACCTGAGAGTGTTTAGACTGTGTACATAAGAATTCTCACATCTCTTTCTATAGCCCTTTGTACAATTATAACCTACCACAATGGCACAGAATGACACGGAACATATAATCGTCATTGTAATTTAAACTTTATTACACTTATCGGGCGTTCAACTTGCTTCCCGCGCGTGCTTATATACCACAACTAAAAAGCATTGGTTATGCTGCACCTCATTAGCAAGGACACGGAAATATGTATTTGTTAAAAACTATATATGTCATGTATCGCTAAATAAATAGTGCCATATGCAGTTCCTATAATCTTGGTAAATTATGGGCAGAAGGGTTATTAATTGAAGACTTCAGCTTATCAAACAGATTGAGAAGCAACATTTGCTAGTTACGTTTTATTTCAGATGTATTAAATTTGTTATGCTGAATCAAGGAAATTATAAATCAAGTTATGCCACTACATTGCATCTTACTTGCTGCGCCGGGTAGCATAGCAGTACACTAAAAGTCATATATCAATATTCGCCAAAGACACACACACACACACACACACACACACACATACATGTATATATATATATATATATATATATATATATATATATATATATATATATATATATATATATATATAGAGAGAGAGAGAGAGAGAGAGAGAGAGAGAGAGAGAGAGAGAGAGAGATAGATGACAAGTTAATACATACGAAATCTTGTTTATATAATTTGTCTGCGTAAAAGCGAAGATAGTAAACAAAACTGTTTAGAAAACAGCACTTATCCATTTAGTTCAAGCTTTAAATTTCATGTCTAATGTTTCCAGCAGAAACGGATGACATTACGCTGCGTTATTAACTCATGCTATTCAAAAAGGAATTGTACTTGCAATGTGTATCCCTTCCATCGTCTGAAATTATAGCAGGAGAGAGAAAGTGTAATTTGCCGCATGGAATTGAGAAAATAAATCGTGTTTTATCGTTGTATTTTCTTTGACATATAATATTGGTTATTCTTCTGGATTTCAACGTGACATTTGTTAATTGGAATACTTGTGTGCTGTTAATAATAATATACATTGGATAGTCTTACAATGCTTTGAAAACAAAGTAAAGATCAAAAAAATATAGCTTAAGCTGCCAAATAGCAGGTGTGATTATATTTGGAAGTCTATTTTTTGTCAATATAACAGTTGTTTAACAAGCTGAAACTATTGACTTTGTTATCGTCTAAACCTATTTGGTTATCTATTGAAATAGAATTGAATTTGTACATCAGGTAAATAATCGACTTGTGTTTGGTGCTGAATGATCTAGTTTAGTTGTTTTCTTGGTTATTCTTCTTTAATGAATGTATATATATATATATATATATATATATATATATATATATATATATATATATATATTATATATATATATATATATTTATATATATATATATTGTTGTGCCTATTAAACATTCTTTATAACATATTGTAGTATATTAATGCATGACTCTACACCCTTTCGCCCTCATCATCACCGTTTTAAAGGAATATAGTTTGTATCGAATATGGCTAAAAATATAACAAATATATCAATCAAATCCAACAATTCTTTTATAATATGTTATGAGCTTAGGCAACATATAGTTTTACAAACGGAATAACATAAATAGGATAGTTTCAAGATAAAAGGCCGTGGAGAAAATACTTATTTTGATAATTTCATAGTGATCGTCTGTTTCATCACGATGCATGCTATTGATCAGTGAGAGTGAGCTATATGTGATTCTTGTTCATAGATCAGCTAACTTGGTACCTCCAACACAGTGAAAGCTTAATGAATATTTGATGCAACATATGCCGCAAAAAAATTATTAAAATAAGAATTCAAAGCCTGATACTTTTTTCACGACAGTGATGTCTTTTCAGTGTCTTTTCTTCATTATAATTTCCTGAAAATCCTTTGCATTGTACAATGTTGTTGAGCTCAGGTTGATTTATATATATGTAGTGTATCCATCTGTCTTTAGGCACAAACTATTACCTGACTAGTTACATAAGCAGTTTCTGCAACTTTGGAACTATCCAAGCTCTTCGCCAGTGAAAGAAACACCTTCCAAAACAAAAGGAAGCACGTGACACAAACGATGAGAGATAACATGACTTTTATACATGAATGAAACGTTATGAGCGACTATGGTCAGGATGTGCAAACATTATGTTTATGTTGAATAGCAAGCGCGAATCACATATCAATGGTGAAGCGATGCTCCAAGAGAAGTAGTGTGCTTGCCACTCATCAGGTTAATTTAATTGAACTAAAGAATACAAACAATGGATGGATATAATGCATACTTAGACACAACGCCATTTAAGACCGTAAACTACAAGATCTTGCAAACAAAATATTCATGTAAGGTTAACCGTACAGAGAATAGTCAAATAATTATAAATAAATGAATAAATAAGTAAATAATAATAGGAAGAAGAAGGAGGAGAAAGATGAGAATACAATAACTACTACTACTTTTGCTTCCACTACTACTACTACTACTACTACTACTACTACTACTAATAATAATAATAATAATAATAATAATAATAATAATAATAATAATAATTGTAAGTATAAAACCAATAAATTGTATATAAGGTTTCAAGGATTATTTTAATATTCTTCAGGTATTTGGATACATGTCATTCATGTTGCCTGACCAAAAATATTGAGAAAACAATATTGGGAATTAAAAGGGTGTGAACAATCCAAATATTCCTTCCTTTACCTGTTCCAATACAGCTACATTGGCGAACTTCATATCAACATTACACTCTGCCAGAAATGAATATATACCTGTTTATACCTGTTTATATCCCATGCCAATACTTAAGTCATTATATCTAGGTTCCATATTATCTCGTACAATATTACACATTGATATTTATCATGGAAGGTAACTTGTAGTCGAATTGATATTTGCGCTCTAGTCTATTGTATTGATCTTGCTGAGTGGCGAATCATTTCGTTCAATTGAGAAAGAGTGTATGTCCAGTTTCTGAACCCATTCTTTGTCTCATCAAGGACAAGGTATTTACTCTGTTAAACAAAGTGTTGTCATGCTTTTTAAGTAAACACACTCTCTCTCTATTTCTGTCTGTCTGTCTGTCTGTCTGTCTCTGTCTCTGTCTCTGTCTCCCTCTCTCTCTCAGGCTCCTCATGGGTATTATATTTCCTTTGTTTTGATTTTGCGTCTTTTTTTTCCAAAAAGCAAACAAAATTATCCTGATATATCCTGATAGCGACCGAAATTTATGTTAAAATAGTAGGCCCACTAAACGTCAATACCATTCCAACGCAATTCCTGGACACTGAGGTTTTAAATGTGAAAAATCTAAATTGAAAACGAGTACAAATGTTAGTTTGTTATAGTATTATCTCCAATGTTGTACTCAGCACATTCGTTCAGTATGAACAAATATGTATGTGTCCCGTTACTTTCAATAATTTTTTGTGATGGTTCATGGTTACAAATAATGGTCATATTGTTTGAATGCAACTGATACCTGCATTCCAATATTATAAGCCCGTGTCAAACTAGTGTTTTGAGTGTAATAAGGATACTATTATAGAGTATGTTTGGAGTATAAGAATGGACTATTCGCCTCAAAATTGAACCTAAATGTCCATGGAAGCTGTTTGCTTTTGAATATTTATCCCAAACGGCAACGGCATGCTTTAAAGTAGGTGTGATATATGAGTAACAAAGATTTTCTCATCAACATGCATTTGAGGAATCTTGGAAAACATTGCAATGGAGATGGGTTCTAAACTATAAATTCAATATATAGACTCCATGTTCATTTAATACAAAGTATAAGTGTATGCTCGAAAATGTTTATAATTGTCAACTGATTCAACCTATTCAGATTGGATATTACATATTGGACATTAGTGGTATATTTACTTTGGTGAAAAACATAGCTTAAAGTTTTTTGGGCCTCAAGCTTACCAACTATTGATTAAACAAATCTTTAGTTGTATGAGTCGTCATTGAGTATACATATTCATTGCTTGCATGACACCTTACGGTATATCGATGGTTGGTGTCTATTTCGCAATTAAACAATTACAATCGCTAACTCGATGAAAAGTCCAAATAAATTGTGATAACTATTACTTTGTAATGAATATACAACTCCCATCATTCTTATTACGTCCCCGCATAACCTTTGAATCGTGATGCAATTGTCATAAGCACCATTTGGTGATGATAGTACACTGATTTCATGGTTTGTTATGAAAAAAAAAAAAAAAATGTAATGAGACAACCAACACAGAGACTTCGTTTTCAAACAACGGACAGGTAATTCGAGTCACATATAGAGTAATGAGCGGCTCCGTTTGTAGGAGAATTAAAATTGTCATGTGTATCCCCTTTATTAAAATACAGCACAACCAGATATGTCCGCTTACAACTATTAATACCTGTACGTGTTTAAGTAAGTAAACTGAACTTGTAAAGATATTATGCTGGACATGTAAACTATGCAAAGTGCTAACGTCAGCACAACACAAAAGACGGAATATAAGGCCTTTAAGGTCAACCGTGGAAGACTAAATTAATATATATATATATATATATATATATATATATATATATATATATATATATATATATATATATATATATATATATATATATATATATATATATATATGATAAATGTACATTATATTCATCAGCTATATATACAATTTGTAATATAGCGCACAAACATAAAAAATGTATAAACACATGCTCAAAAGCAAGATTTGTTCAGATTCTTAATCATCATACATCGTTATAATCGAGTTAACATCTGATACAGTATCTGTCTTACAGAGGAGATGTCGATGTATTGGACATGTATGACTCTTCAGACTTTACTGAGTATTTCTATATATTTCTGTGAGTATCACTATAAACTGTTACACTGGAGCGATAGGACTGAAAAATTGTTAAAGGTACGTTAAAACTCTAAATCACACATACACACACTGAGTATATCTCATTGTTATACAACAGATTAGTATATTGCCTTTGAACACTTACCTGTACATGTAGATTCATAAACTCCACCTATTGCTACAAAACGAACGACTAATACAGTGTTTATTGTCAGACATTTTCGCTTAACTGCTACTCATTCATAACTATACCACTCTATTCAGCCATTGTACATATATGTTACTGAATGCGCCTGAACGTAGAGCTTATCGATCCAATGATATCATTTTGGAGTTTTAATTTTCTTTGATTTCATGTTTCATATCACAAACAATTCATATCGTGCTATATTTGAAATTCCATAGTGATCATATGCAGCTCCGCAAACAATCTAATGGATGCAGGCAAACATATCATCCAGAGTAGATTATCTACATATATTGTATACCATCATTATAGGTTACTGCATTTGTATAGGAAAATATGAAAGAGTTTTTCGGATGGAAATACTGCATGACATTGGAAGTGCAGTTTATCCATCTGCCAAATCGAGTTCATATTTTCAAAAACAAACTCAGTAACCTTTTTATTATATGCTCGTTTTCTTATTATACCTAAGGTCAAATTATATAAACTAAACTACACTACAAAAACAAAGTAACTGAATGTATGCAGTATTCCAAATTAAATACACAAGAGCAAATTTATAATTATACAACAACATTATTAATGTGCACATAACTCCGCCAAGATAAATTTGAACTTACTCACGCGCTAGACACAACTTTCAAAAGAAAATGGCGTTTTCTTCTACTTACAATTGGAATTTAGAGTCATATTCTGAATGGATGCATACTTTAACAACTTTTCCATTTCTTCCGGAATGAATAGATGTTGGTATTTGTTTCGATTCTACGAAATTTTGTGATTATGGACTGGATTTATCTGTGCCAGTTCTATATGAAATAGATCGGATTGAAGCAGCGAGGGAGACGCGTGATGACATCTGCAAGTGTATTTCTGTTCAGCCGTTGAATGTTTGAAATCATAATGTGGGAAATATGAAGTCTTTCAATTGCAATTATCACAAAGAAGTTATGGAATATGTTTAATTCATTTGAGTGCAGTAAAGAGGATGTAATTGTACTTGGAATATAGTCGAAATTACAGTACAATTTCGAAATGTGCAATCAAGCTTGAGAACCCATGACATGGCTCATGTAATTCGGATTTGCAGAACTAAGAAAGTACATTTTGAGGAAATTCAGGATGTAAAACTGTATATTTTTTGCCATACCTATTACCAGCTAATGAAATCAGTTTATGCCTTGTCACTTGCATGGTATTTGTAAGGACCCTGTCTGGCGTCTTTAGCTAGCCTAAATCTGAAACATTGTCTCAAAAAGGTTAACGAGGAATGTGTCAAAGCAGCTGGTATGTAAAAGTCCACGAAACATCTCCTTTAGTTCATTCTGACTAGATTTTTTCTCAGATACAGGCAATGTACCTGATAACAAAAGCGTCTGAGAAGCTCCTGTGTACCTTAATATTTTAATAAAATTGGGCTTAGGAGAATTGCCCACAGGCCATACAGAACATTTAAACATAACTGGCTTTTAATTCTCAATAATACAATCAGACTGATTTGTTTGATCCAACAAATGTATTACTTTCTATACAGGACTAAGACCTTGACCTCTTAACATAAGAGCATTTGGAAAGTCTGTCTTTAATATGTTGCTTATTTTCTAATCTGTAGCAATCAGAAATAACATTCACTTTCTTGTTGCAAAAGGTGCACATAGGTCGAGATAACGATTCCTTATCGGTCTTGTCATAATTATGATATCTAACGCGTGCCAGACTGAGATTTGCGAGTACTTATACAAGAATAAGATGATTTTTAACAGAAAAACTACTGAGAGAAAGACTTAAAGACAAAAGAAACATTTGAGTCAACAAATAATCATCAACTGTCAAAATAGCATTTTCTAGATTTTCAATCTTTTACTAACCACTCTAGGTCTTGACGTCACTATGGACACAATATTTGAACCTTTCAACTAACATAAGCTGTCTGAGTTTATGTTAATCTTGATAACCTTTTCTGGCCAAGCACCATTGATCCAGTATTTGTTCTTTTTCTCTTGCAAATTCGACATGGGTCTGTCCAGTTTCCGTTTCGAAATTCCTAACTTGTATTGATACACGTCAGGTACAGCTAATAACCTTTCAAGATACATTGCTATATCTCATCATAATTAACACTTTGTTGTACTGACCGTGAAATATAGATTTTATTAGCTTTGCCCGTAACTACAGTTTGTAAAAATACATTCCAATGCTCTCTTGGCCATTATTGATCTACTTCCTCTTCTCTAAAATTTAGTTCGAACCTATTATTTAAGATATCATCAAAACATGAGTTTGTATGTAAAGGGAGGGGTTGCTTTTCACTTTTCAGTTCTAATTTTTGATGTAAATGCCATTTCCCCTTTTTTTCTCTGTACTTCCATCCCTTCTTTTTTATTTTAATTTGCCTATCGACCACTTCATTGGGATGTCACTGGTTTGAACCCCGGCCAAGTCATACCAAAGACATACAAATGGTACTAACAGCTGCCTCGTTAGGTGCTCAGCATTTAGAGGTTATTGCTGGGACTGGTTGGCCTGATGCTAGAATAATGTGATTGTGTGGGACAGCGGCATGATGCCCCAATGCTAGACATCACTATATACTACCATGACTGAAAAATTGGTAAAGCTACAATAAATATCCAAATCACACACACACACACTCCATTTGCATATCTTAACTCTCTCTCTCTCTCTCTCTCTCTCTCTCTCTCTCTCTCTCTCTCTCTCTCTCTCTCTCTCTCTCTGTAACTCTCTCTCTTTCTGCAGTTGCATTTCTCTTTCTCTTCTTCAAATGAATTCCAGTAGTGATCCTAATAAATTCCAGTATTGAATTTCATGATATGTCAGTAGCCTTGAATGTGCTAATGTGCCAACAGTCTTTCTGTATCACGGTGATATAATCCAAAAAGTCTTTGAATGAATTCAGTACAATTCCAAAATAGTGATTTAATTCAAGAAGTTATAATGAGCACCTTGAAATTTCAGTGAATAGTTTAAATAAATGAATCCTCTGAAATATTAACTGAAATGCAACCTAAATTTAGTCCTCAAAAACTGATGCTAAGACATCATATGCAATAAAGAAGTTTTGTTTACTTCTCCCATTGTCAAAAAAAAAAACAAACCAAAATGTAATAACAGAACTAGGTTGAAGGTTATTTTGAGAATATTTTAAGTTTTAAATAAAGTCAGGTCTCTAGCTAAAACTTCAGTTAAGAAAATGTAATGCAGCTGGACCACTTGGAATTTCCATGACGAACACCAGTGTCCTAAGTTCAAACTCAAGTAAACATTTATCTCCAGTAATAATGATCTTAACATATAATCTAACATCATTGAGAAATATTAGCTATGTATTATTGTAGGGATTTGTTATGGTGGGGTGGGGTGTTCCGAATATTTCATTTAAACTATTGTAGAAGTCCCACGAAGCATTGATTCTGTTCGAAGGTAAATTAGGTGAAAGATAGATGTGAAGCTCCGAGCCCCTAGTCAGCAATGCGGACGGTTAGATTGCTAAATGTACAAAAAAGGGTGATATTCAATGAATAACAATTTAATAACAATTCAATAGTCAAATGATTCAAAATTCCAATTACACTCCTTTCGCTTGACCATTTTAATAACCTACTGCATCACGTGATCAGAAGTGTGAGATTGATTTACACCTGCCCTTGTATGTATAATACATACAAGTATATCATATTTGGTATTGTGTCTCCTATTTCTCCCAATTCCTTTCCTTCTTCCTCTCCTACTTTCTCCAAATTCCTGTTCCTCCTCCTCGACTGCTCTATGCTATTCCTCCTCCGCCACATTCTCTTCCAGACTATTTTTCCTGCTCCTCCTCCACTTTCTCTCCACCTTCTCTCCACCGACTAGATTTCTGTTGACTTCGACTGTTCAGCTAGTCTCAGTTCCATCTCCACCTCTTGTAGACTCGGGACTCAACGGAACCGGGTGTTCTGTCACCTATAAAGCTTCCTTTTCGAAACAAAGTTTTACCGCCAAATTACGAGTGGCTTCTCTCCGAGTAACACTATTGCTCAGCAATCTGCCTAAGCGAAACAAATTTTTTCCTTAGAGATCTGATAGTTATAATTCGGCCTGCATTGTAATCACACCCTCTATATCAATTCCTATTGGATATCTCTGTGAACCGATCCAATCAAACTTAGCGGACAATGTCCTCTCGCTGTCTGAGGACTAAGCTGTAACACACAGGTGTGAAGTGGTTCGATGTATCACCTGTATCGATTCAAGATTCCGGTCTCCGGCCGGTCCGGCAACCTAGCGTAAGTGTTTAACACTCACCCCACGAAAATGTTTGGAGATCAAACACAAATCCGCGGTACTATTCAAGAAAATTAGATTATAGTTTGCTTATACGTGACTGTATAGCTGGGGCATAGCAAACACGACAATTATATTGTTTACACAACCATAACAGTTTTATCAGGTAGACATTAAACTCAATTACTGATCAAGGTCAATCTTACAATTTAGATATACGTATCAAATAATGATGGATTAAATATAACAAAATATACATTAAATATACATCACATGCCTTGTTACATGCTTTTCAAAGCTGCGCTTTTATATGTCAGCGGTATCTAGAGACTCGGCTACTTCTGACATTTATATTAAGAGAAAAACTCCTTGCATTGTACCACCTGTATAATATGTACAAGGACAAACCACCACCAGTTTTGCCTTTATTGCAAAATGCCACTGTAACAATGCATCAGTCTAAACAACTATGGTGCTGACGTGATATCTAATATGAACACAACAGTGTTACTTTGGTCCTATTAGTTTGATCTTCGTGGAGGAGGGACCATTAACTTGTTACGATATGTGATCAAAACTCTTTCAATGCACTATATTACATGTTAAAAATTGAATATTGATGATGTCAGATGTTCAGAAAGTAGGATTAAAAAATAATCGAAGCTGATTTTACGCTCTTCCCTTCGCCCATCTAGTACAATGGTTGTAGTTGTAGATCTTGTCGTCATTTACCAGTACAAGTCCTCAATTTGATGCAGAATAATAGACCCCCGTATCATTATTATTATTTGGGCTTTGAAAATCTACTTGCCTGATGCCAGGAAGAAGTTCATATTAGTCCCGGGCATTATCCTGCGAGCAAGGCGTAAAAATGAAGAGAGGTCAAGTGCAGTTCATAAATCTGTATGTTCTGAAATGTTCATACTTTGCGATCTCCCCAAAGTACACATATCATCACCTTTATTTCTGATTACATATTTCGCAATCTTCTTTTGTCAAATGGTCCACAGTTTCTGTAACCAGTCTATCCCTGTTAGAGTGCATCATTTCCATTTTGTAATCA
>JAECUM010053634.1:0-18913 GCA_016617855.1 Megalonaias nervosa
AGCACAACGATATGATTTCGCAATCTCACCGTACCTCTCTCATATCTTCTCATCTCCCTCAACTGGAACATAATGGCTGATAACGACAGTACTGTATAATAACCATTCAGTACTACTTTAAGTGGCTTAGTTGTGACTAATACAACGTAAAAGCTGGTGGCGATACGGCTGGAAATTACTGATCCAGTACTAGAGTTCTTTATTACCAACACATTTTTGTATTACTTCCGCCATCTTGAATTTCTCCACCGTATCCCATTTAACGGTGCCAGCCTGGCCTCGTGTGCGGAGAATGATGGTTGGCCAGGGTACCAGGCTAAGATAAGTTTTAATTTTCCTCTAACACTGTCAGCCACTAGACCTCAACTACAGCGAAGATGGGTCTACCATAAGCTGGTCCAGTGAGAAAGTAGCAGTTGAAATTTCCATCACACATGTCGAGAATTCCAATTTCACACGTTGAATCAAATTGTTTGCATTGAAAGTTCTATTTCTTATGTCCGGGTTGACATTTATTCTGTTTAATTACACTCGATTATTGAAATTTCACTGTTGTATGTCGAAAATTGCAACTTTACATATTGAATCAAATTGTTTGTGTTGAATGTTTTATTTCATATGACGAGTTCTTGGATTTGATCTGCTGTTACACAACGGTGGTTGAAAGTCCCATATATTATGTCGAGAATTAGAATTTCACATGTTGAATCTAACTAGGTGTTGATATTTTCCGTCATCCATACATTTGTTTGTTTCTTTGTTGTTAAGTATACTTATTCTTTTTTGTCCTTATATTGGAAGAGAAGAAAAGAACTGCATTTATTCTAGAAATCATGATATTGGTTATAATAATCAGAACACAAGTACTTACTGCAAGATTTAAGCACACTTAATTACTGCCATCTTCCTCAAGTGTTTAACCAAATAAATTTCTTCCATTCGTTTCCAGGATATTTTCAACCTGCCATAGTTTTCAAATTTCCTCTTTTATGTCCTTGCAAAGCTAAGTTTGAGTCACCAAAATTATCAAGAACCAATGTTTGAGGCTTTTTAAAAATTATTGAATAAGTTTTGGTTGTATCATATTAGTATTAACGGTTCTATGACTGTATTGATTGTAGCATAATGTTGTAAACATAGATGGAAGTAATTTTCTAGCATGCTTTGTGGCAGACACTTTTACTTTGTCGTACACTTCTAGCAAGAAAAACAATTGTGCCTCACAAGTATTTCCCCCATGATCTAATAATGGTATGGTGATTATCGTCCAAAAAGGCACTAGAAACGTGTATATCATAATCTTTAGGGCACTAGAAACGTGTATATCACAGTCAAAAGGGTACTTCATTTTATCATGAATGGCTTCTGTATTTTAAGAGTGTCCAGAGCATAAATTTAATCATTTAACTGGAAAGAACACTTGCCATTGGAAACCTTCCGATTGATTGGTGCTTTTTTCTTTCTTTTGGGGTGTGGATGTCGTTTCGTATCGCCTCCCTATCCTCCTCTGAATCGTTGCTTTTTATTATTGTTGTTGTTGTTGCTGCTGCTGCTGCAGCTATCGTCGTTATTGAATAAGGAAATCTTCAGAGGGAGTGGTTGATTTGTAAAATTTGAGAAACAAATGTTTATATTCTGCTTATGCACTGTCTTCGTGAGGAATGAAAGGGACGTTTTGCAGCTGAACAAAGGGCAAACTGTTGGGATCAACTTCTGGAAAAAAATTGAAAAAAACGGCCTGACGCAGGGAAAAAATTGAAAAAACGGCCTGACGCAGGAAAAAAATTGAAAAAACGGCCTGACGCAAGAAAAAAAGGCAAAGGGGGCACTCTACAGATATTATGGACTTTTGAGAGAGTAACAGGTGTAATGTGAAGTTTTTTGCATTTGCAGTGTGCATAATGGAGAGAATGTTGGCATACATCTAGGTTACTTTCATGTACTGTATGGCTGAAATTTCATTGGATATTGTACTTAAGGAAATTGTACATGATCTAAGCATACAGCTGACCAAAATGATTGCTCCCATGTGCTCAAAAATTTATCCTGAATTAGTCTAAAGTAAACTATCTTCAGCAGTTATTAAAATAGGGAAAATTAATTTTGCCAGACTAGAAACAATCAGTTTCTGAAAGTGTAGTGAATGAATTACCAAATAAATAAGACGTAAAAAGTTATCGGCTGTTTTTGGTGGGGCTTTTTTCTTCACAATTTACCGCTGAAGTCCAGAAAGGGAAAATGACCAAGCGGAGCTTGCAGTTTTTTGAAAGGTGCACATGTGAAGCAAGGCCAGTCTCTATACTCTATAACTCAAAATACACCAATCAGTCGTACACCAAAAACTAAAGGGAATTAAAATTTCTTTTGACAGTACCTAAGATATACAAGGTCATTTTTAAATAGCTAGTTTAACCTATGAGAAAAATCTGGGAAATTCTTTTTCTTTAAAAATTTAACCCTATGTAAAATACCAAACTATAGAGCGCACCAAAGAAAAGCCTGTCATGGATCATTCTAAAATGGCGAGAGGGGGGGGGGCTGGGGCGGGGGGAACGTTACTCAAGTAAGACGGATGCGTCGCTCATGGCACAGTTTTGTGCACATTCGTTGTTTACAGTTCTTGTGCACTGATTTATTTGCTACAACGTGCTACAGCCTTCATTATAGGTCACAACTGGTAATAGCGTGTTGTATTCTTATATCAGCATCAAGTAGCGTGCTTATGATGCCTATTCAGCATGTGAAACTGCAATTCTCGACACACAACATTGAATTTCAACCACCGCTTTGTAATATAACAAATAAAGAAGCAAAACTGGAAATATAAAATGGAACTTTCAAGACCAACAATTTGACTCAGCATGTGAAATTGGAATTCTCGACATATGACATTGAAATTTCAACTGCAGCTTTCTCATTGGAGCAGCTTTTGTCCGCGTACGGCGCCTCATAGTGTGATGACCGATGGCTAGCAAAGATGAAGGCACTGAATCCACTGACAACCGGATTGGGAACGACATTGATAAGTTTTAATGGGATGCAAAACTTTTTATTAGAGCCACGTAACAGTTGTGAGAATCGATGCCAATGTGACTGACGGAAAAAAAGTTATTTCAGCAAAATGCCATTAGTTCTACATCACAGACTCTAACCAATCTTTGTCAATGGATTGCACTTGGGATAGTTTAAGTTGTTAGAACTTGTGCCCAATCCCACTCTATGGCATTGTGACAATAAAATATGTTTAAATAAATAAACTTGGGATATGGAAGACCTCTGTTGATTTTTGGGTCAAAAGGTCAAATGTCACGGTCACCGTGACTGAAAGAAGAAGAAAACATGGTTTCCTCCAAATAACCTTGGTTCTATCATACGCCTTCGGAAGGATAATGCCACTGCCACAACGATGTGAATTTGGTGGTAAAATGCCTCGTGGAGCAATCTGTACGCTTTAATAACTGCATTACAAAAATTCACTATAAAAAAAGAGTCCAACCTGAAAATTTAAAGAAAGAACAAGAAGACATGACAGAAATAATAAAAGGTTCCCGAAGTTCATAGAAGATATATTTCATAATTGGTTGTATAACTGTTTTAAATAGTTTTATTCATTTGCTGAAAAAGAAAAGATATTTTAACAGGGATGTAAACAATCATTTGCAAAAGATGAAGATAGAAGCCGATCCCCTAAGTGCTTTATGTCTTTCCGGCTCATACATAACCTAGCATTTACCAAGAAATAAATGTCGAATGTAAAGAAAATGATAAATAGGACCAATACCATTTACCATGCTGCACTAATTGCTGTTATATTAGTTGCATATTTTGCTTTTGCAGAAGTTGTTTAAGTTGTCAATAGATCCATAATAAAATATTGATACTGGAGAAATTGGAAAACTGATTTCGCTCTGGATCACCGGATAGTGCTTGGATTTTACCAACGCAATTATTAACACTCTTCAATAAAAAAACGCAAAATCAAATAACAGATGAATGTTCGTCAGTATCGAGAAATGTTGTTGGTTTCTGTCCTACTGTAAAAGAAGTAATTGCCATCTAACATTTGGTTTCTAAATAACCCCAAGCTTTCACCCATTTATTGATGGACTTTGGTTTCTAAATAACACCAAGCTTTCTCCCATATTAATGGAATTTGGTTTCTAAATAACCCCAAGCTTTCTCCCATATTAATCAAAATTGGTTTCTAAATAACTCCAATTTTTCTCCCCTATTAATGGAATTTGGTTTAATCGATGATGGTTTTAAGCATTAGAGGCTTGTAGAGATATGTTGAAATGATGCGTGGAAAATATTTTGTCTAGGAAGATGGGAGAGTTTATAGTTTGATCACTGTATCTGATTTTCAGAAAATTGGCAAATGATTGAAATAACTTAATCAACTTGTGAAGCAGTCTTTCAATTTGTTTGATTATCCTTTAACATGTTCATTATCTTGTAAACCAATTATTTTTGTCCTCTATGTCATAGTTAGCATTCCGCTTTTATTATATTATCCCTTTTCAATGTATTTGTAACATCCTTCATTGTTTCACGCGGGTTTTGTTTTGGATAACAGACGTCTCAAAATATATCTCAGATTTATCAATTTTTTGTTGACTTTGTGACGTTGTTGAGGTGTCGTTTACCTATTGTCATCCTTCAACTTTTGTAATTATTTCAAACCCACTTGTCACGCCTGTTTTTTTTGGTTTTTTTTAAATTGTAAATACCTTTTTCCTCATCTACATCATTCATGTTAAATCTGTCTCATTCAACAAAAGTTTGTGGGTTTAACATCATATATCACCACATGACAAGTTATACATGGCGGCCATTATATTTGGTAGAGGAAGAACTAAAGGTGACCCTGGGAAGAACTACCACGCATGGGAAATTACTGCAAGCTTTTTTTACACACCCACATTGGTCGAACCTCGACTAAAACCTACACTTAAAAAAATATCACCAATCTGAAATCTCAAAAGGTGATGTATCATTCATTTATTTAAACGGTAACCATTTCTAAAATTATTAATGTCTGCGATGACACCAATCTTTAAACATATTTTGTTCCAACGTAATGGTACCATCTGTCATTATAGCCATTAGGACCAGCATGTTGAAACATGAGCATGTGCCTTCCTAATTCATGTTTGATAGAGATTCTTCCAGCTGCACTATGCTTTGTGACGTAAACGTCAATACCACTCTCTCCTGATTACTCCCCCCTCCCCCCCCCATGAAATGCACAATTAGAAATATGTCAAATTCATCGTCAATTTTAATAATGTTCTTTATTTATTCTAGAGATCGTTTCAACCAATCAATATTTCAAACCAAACTATTTTTGGTAGCTAAGGATTTTTAAAGAGAGAGTATTTAAAACTGATTCCATAATATAAAGAAACAATTATCACCTTTATATGTTATATTCTATCCTACCAGACATCCATCTTGTATTTCCTGTCCAAACTTTTGTATGGAAGCTGTCGAATAAACTCTCAGTGGCAATATTAAATTCACCTCTCTTCATTATGTTAATAGGTCTGGTTATGTGATACAAGTTTTTAAATTTATATACTCACCTTGTTCCCCATTTTCATTGGGTCTATACGTAAGCCTGATGGTTAAGTCTAAATAGAAAAAAACAACAACAAAAAACAAATTGTTCAGCTTTTTAATGATGACCTTCGTCATAAATGGTTAAGTGTAATTGAAAGATTTATACAAATTAATCCCAAGTTCTCTTCGTTATTTTAATTTTGTGTTCATCCTTCTTACTTCTTTTCTAGTTGGAAGATTTATATAAAGGGATTGTAACTTGTTCTCACTTGTTTTAATATTTACGTATTCGGTATTGAAGTTTTCATTTCAAGATATATTAACCATATTGCATGTTTGTGTTACGAAAACAATCTATATCAGCGGTATTTGTTTGTATGGAAACGCATAAGAAAAACTTAATTTCTCATCAGTGCACGTAACAGTCAATAAAGTAATTTGTGTTTATGTCAATCATTTGCCATTTAGATTCCTGATCTATTTGTCTGCTATGAGCAGGTATTCACTCTCAATACGTGTCCGCTATGACCGAGTAATCTCTGTAAACAGTTGTCCACTATGCTCACTCCTCCCTGCATGAATTATTAAAGAACATACTGACTCTTGCAAAATGAAGGGTAATAGGTTTGTCGTGCCTATAACTTTTTAACAGCTGAAAAATAACCCTTTTAATATTTTTTTCTTAACTCTTCCCAAGTGAAAGATGACCACAGCTTTCGCCTCCATACTGTGTGCTAAAAATGAAATTGCATACCGTTGGTATATCGGAAAATATTTTCAACTGAAATGTCTTGTTTTATCTTGTTTGCTTTGCAGTTGGAAGGCCTCGTGAATTTTTGTGATTCCCTGAAGACTTTTTGTAGGACTCACTTCTTCCGCAATACTTTGCTACAAAGGGCTTTCTTGGAGAATCTCTTTATTGCGAAAGGGAGGAAAGCCATTCACCTTCGCTTACATACTGGGTAGAAATCGACATAATTTCCCCGGGTAATTCTGTCGTCAGAGCGAGAGGATCCTTGACTAAATGATTGTCCCAAAACAAGGGAAAGAATCAGAATAATGTGGCAATTTGAATTCATTATCTTCTATGGTATCGCAGTGGGACACGCGCAAATGAAGATCCCATCCCCACTGATCGAGGAATTATCCACGGCTCAAGACGCTGGATCCTTGACTATCGGCATGAAAATGGGGAGTTCATATATTCATCCGATGCAGACTTATATATCGTCATTATCGGATGGCTTATAGCGGCAGAAACCCGGATTGAACGACATAAGGATAGAATGCAGTGTTGGCTGTCTTTGACAAGGAGTCCACTAGCACGCAGAGTTTGCCTTGAACTTGCAGACTAGTAAAGTGATTTGCCAACAGGAACACCATAGGAAAATGTTTCAAACTAAAACACATTAAATGACCAATGATTTTGTTCCGTCCAGCTTGCGAAAGTATTTGACCACCCAAGTATTGTCTGGTATCACCAATACTACCATGCTAAGTAGAACATTCTGTCATGATTGACTACATATGTGCTATGGTCTTCATAGTGCCACATAAGCAGGAACTGATCCTGTGTGTGTATGTGTGTGTGTGTGTGTGTGTGTGTGTGTGTGTGTGTGTGTGTGTGTGTGTGTGTGTGTGTGTGTGTGTGTGTGTGTTGGGGGGGCGGTGTACCATTTCTCCCTTACCCACCCCAATTACCGGAACGTTCCATAGAGGCAGTATTTTCTGCAGTTTGATGGTTAAAAGTATGCCTTGAAAATGCTTACAACGCAACACCTTCTTGTGGCATCTCTCCTGGTCGGCCTGGTGTCAGGATAATGTGACTGGGTGAGACATGATGTTACATGTCTGCGGCATGATGCCCCAGTGCTAGACATCACCATAAACTGCCACACTGCAGACATCGTAGCGATATGACTGAAAAATTGTTAAAGCTACGTTGAAAATCCAACACACACACACACACACACATACACATACACACACTCCTCATCCCTCAAATGATGTTCCCTCCTACGGATCCCTTGCTCCATTCCTTGATCCGCCCCAGATAATCATTCATCGATCAAAGTTGTCAACATGAATATGTCTGATCCCGTGACTGGTGTAAGACATTGTTATAGTTTGGAATGTGCTTAAGTTTGTTGTCAGTTATTAGCTCTACTGGTCATTGACCAGAAGAGCTCATGGGATGGCCTGTTGCTCATCGTTCGACGTCCGTCTGTCCGATAGCATGCGTTTCAAATCGCTACTTCTCCCAAAACACTTAGAGGATTGCTGGCGCACACACACACACACACACACACACACACACACACACACACACACACACATATATATATATATATATATATATATATATATATATATATATAACCATCTTGAAAATCTTGTTATCGCTTCTCCTCCTGAATGGATGTGTTAATATTAATGTGGGGCTTGCAATTAGATTTCTTATGATTTCTACTTGGTACAGATTGCAAATGGTTCAGATCTAATGCCCAATGTGGCTGCCATCTTGAAAACCTTGTTATCGCTACTCCTTCTGAACGTAAAGTCTTGTCGCTACTTTCCTTGAATGGAAAGTCATCTTGGCACGGTTTTTCACCTGAAGACTTGTTATGCTATGTAGTTGTTCCAAAATTAAAATGGTTCCGTCTAGACATCCAATATGACCACAACAGCGTTTATCATGAAAATCTTGGTATCCCCACTCCACCTCAATGGGATGTTCAATAAAAGAAACTTATTATGATGTCTAGCTTGTCCTGAATGAAAATTTTGCCGATATGTCATACAGTATGACAATCACTTCATCCATATTGAAAATTTTGTTAGTGATACTCTACCTGGACGAAAGTCATATCAACATGGGGTATTCACCAGATGACTTCTTATGGTGTCCCGATAACCTTAAATAAACACTATCGATATGAAATTCAAAATGGCCCTAACAGCGGCCATCTTGTAAATATTATTGCTGTTCATCCGAGATGGAAAGTCATATCAACATTGTGTTTCCAACAGAACACTTGTTATGATGTTTAGTTGAAACTTAAAGAAAATGATACCGACCTGACATCTAGTGTGGCCTCCATCTATGGCACCCTTCTTGAAAATCTTGTTTTTGATAATCATCCTAAATGGAACGTCATAGTGAAATGGGGTATCACCAGAAGACTAAATATGGTATCTAGTTGGCACTGAATGAAAACGGTGCCTATCTGATCTCAAATGTGACTGCGACGCTTAATATGTTTAGAACTGTTGTCACCAATTCTCAGAATGGACAGTCATATCAACATAGTATTTTCACTAAACGTCTTCTAATTGTCTCTAGTTTTTTTCTAAGTGAAAACAGTGCTCTTCTTGCATCGAATATAGCTGCCACAATGGCTAAATTGAAAATCTTGTCGCTGAAGAATATTAGAGATGGTTTCAGCACTCAGGAATTAAAAAGAAGAAATAGTACTAGCTTTAATTCCTTGACAATTTTTTCAGACAGTTGGGCGTCACTAGAGACTCTTGCTTATGATCAATACTGGCAATTTGCAAGTAGTGAATACTGCTGACATCCTGTTTAATAGTAATAGATATTACTAGCGCGTAGGGTGCCATATTATAAATAATTGTTGATCAAAATGGATCCGTCTTGGGTAGGATAGTACAAACGTGCTAGAGAATCAGAGAGATAATAGATATTTGTTTTATTATTAACCAGATCAACCCAACCCAAGAATTATTTTCATGAAAGGTTAAGCAAAGGCCAGTCATTTTAATTTACGGAGGACAAAAATGTGTCAACACATCAGAGTCACAAACGTTTCCAATATTTGTCTCGAACCAAATATATTTTTGTTTTGTTTTTTGCGGGATTTAATGCCATATTTCAGCACACGACATGCTATGCATGGCGGCCAGTATATTGAATGGAGGAAGAATCTGGAAAGACCCCAGTACGAACCATAGACTCACGGGAAGCGACTGGCATGCCTTTTCACATACTCACATCGGTCTAGTCGAGACTCGAACTCACGCACAGGTGAAATGTGATCGAGCGATAGCTCCTTCCAAAATTTAACTTCATGAAATTCATACCGAATTCATTTGTAAACCTGGAAATTTTTTTTTTTTTTTTTTTTTTTTTTACATTTTATTTATCAAAACAACTTGTTTCTTTCAGTAAATACTCTGAATGTGGTGCATGTGTTTGTACATGTGATGTGTATTTGGTGTAATGAAAGCAATTCTGATATAGTTTTTCTTTATTTTCTTTTCAATTTCATTAGACATAATTTTAGAAATGATCCATGGTTTATTTAACTGCTGATATGCTTTTCTACTCGTCAGTCAGTCGTTTACTTTTCTGTGCTGGTCCTAACTAAAATTACATGCTCCGAAAAGTAAGAATTGTTATCCAGTCCGACAAAGCTACGCTTACGTACGGATTACCGATATTTACTGCGATATGCGATTATATGGTGCAATCCTTCATCAATTTGAATACAGAGGTAGATACAAAGGTACATTTCTACTTACCATTCACTCGAATAAACTCCCAGAATCCTATTCCATTAGAAGAAATACATGTTTGCAACAATCCACTGTTGATTCTATGAATACAAAATTCGTCACTTGCTGAGTGAAGAGCTCCTTTGCGGCACACAAGTCAGTGGCATAACTTTCGAGGTCAATATAGATCACCTATAGATGATTGGCAGTTGTGAAAATAAGCACAAATTCATTCCAAGCACGAATATAGGTTGTTTTTTTTTTTTTAAATATATGACGTATGTGATGTTCATAGAGCATGCTTATTACAAGCATTTCATGATCTGACAATGCTACCTCTTTCTCCTAATAAAAGCAGAAATAATCTGGAAATGACAATATATGTACATTAACTAAAAGTCCAGAGATTGCCTTCTTCATAAACTTCATTTTTTTCTTCAGCTTTAGAATCACTCTATAGTTATAGTCTAACTGTAATAACTTTATTTTCCTTTTGTATTTTGGACCAGTTTCCATGACTTGAAGTCACATTTCATAATGGCCAAGCCATCTTTATGAATACTGTATGGTAGTGACATGGTTACTATAATTTTGGCTGGCTACTTTATGGTAAAATAAGACCAAATTTGGGAAATGCACCAATGCAATTTGCAAAAAATGTAAAATGAAATTTGTAGTTTTCAAAATTAACGGGACAGAGTTCATTAATATGACATATATTTCAACTACACCAGCTGACAATCCTTCCCGTTATTTTCATCATATTTATTTTTTCATGGCCTGTCCAAATTTCTGATTATCAGACATACAGCTGTAGAGCGTTAAAATTCGTTGAAAGCTCGATAAAAAAGAAGATACCTTCGATAATTTCAAGCATTATGTGTTTCATATTCTCTTGGTTTTTATTTATTCCACACATTTCAGTTGAAAGCTAAGGTAAGAAAACTCTATCACATACAAGATTATTTAAAAATTTGATTATAATTACTCAAAGCAAATATGAAACAGGTTGTATTTGTAGCATTCATCTATTTCATGTTTAGGGTCAATTGTTTAACCATTATTTTCAAATTTGTTTTAGTTGGTACAGATTAACAGGGCATTCAGATGACAGAGGTCATGAACTTTTGTTTCTTGCTTGTTTTGTTGTTTTTTAAATCTTGTACACATTAGGTATAACCTCTCTACCCATAACAGAAGTAGATTTCCTGAAGGAGAGGTGCCTAATTGCAGTATAAAAAGGACACTGTGTGCGCAGAAAGAGGGCATTTGAAGAAGAAATACTCTTGCAAGAATAATCAGACACTTTTTGATAACTACTGAAAACCCCAAGTAGCCCTGATGGGGATATCACCGTGCAAGAATCAATCAAGAGGATTTCACAAACTATTTTGTGTAAATTTTTAATTTAGGCCGTAAAATTCCTGTTGAAATCTAAATATCATATTGTTTTTACATTGCATGTTACGATAAATATAGAATCCTGTATCGAGTGAAGTGGAGTTTTGAATTGGTATTTTACCGTCCTAGATTGAATTTTTATAGTAAACACGGGTACGCATTGTCGCTTGATAAAGATATTGCCAGAAAGTGCGTTGCGGTACCGTTGGTTTTTGATGCTACCCTAGATTTAGTACGCTGACTGATTGTATTCATTTGTTTACAAACGTTGCTTAGGAAGGACATTTTTGTGCCAACCACAGGCCCTCAGAGAGAGAGAGAGAGAGAGAGAGAGAGAGAGAGAGAGAGAGAGAGAGAGAGAGAGAGAGAATTACAGTTAGTCGCTTCCTCTTCATGTACAAGTGACAAAAATATTAAAGTTTAATGTATTTTACAAGGTGGATAACGTTGTGGAGTAAGACAAGATTTCTCGTGATCTAGTTACAGTGTCATTTTTGCCTTCAATACACGCTACATTTCTGTGTGTGTTTTGGATTTTTAACGTAGCTTTAACAATTTTTTCAGTCATATCGCTACGATGTCTGCAGTGTGGCAGTTTATAGTGATGTCTAGCACTGGGACATCATGCCGCAGACATGTAGCATGATGTCCCACCCAGTCACATTATCCTGACACCAGATCGACCAGTCCTAACACTAATCTCTTAATGCTGAGCGCCTAGCGATGCAGCTGTTCGTACCATTTTTATAAGTCTTTGGTTCGAACCCGTTTGTTTCGAACCCGCGACCTCCCACATCCGAGGCGGACGCTCTAACCACTAGGCCACCAGAGCGCTATGCGCTACATTTTTGCGCGAAAGAAAATACTAGACAAAATGTTCACAAAACTACTGTTCTATATTTTTATCGGTTCTAGAGAAATAATTTCCAGAACAAGTCAGTACATGTTTTAAGGGAAATCCAAAGACTTCTTTGATGAAGAAAATAAATACATCACCCACATGCTATCGAATCTGATCCTTGTAATCTCAGGTTATTGAATCAAGTCGATACAGTATTTCTTCTCATAAAGCCAATAATACCGTGTTCCAGAGCAGGTTTTCCGTAGGAATCAAAATATTTCACACTGGTCGTTGGAAAAAAATCAGCTGCCCAGTGAGTTCCTGAGGGATGACTGTCGTCGTTGTTCGTAAGTTCTGAATATCGTTAGGTTTTCCATGACGAAATTCATCTTTAGCACACACCACAGGATTCCAAGAAGCTCTGTACGAAGTGTGTGTCAGAAGGTAATAAAGTTCCCAGGTATTCATTTTCACAGGTAATGATAAGTAATCAACACACTTGACTTCTTCCTTGAAAAGATCTGTCGAGTAAGCCGATGAACGGGACGTTTCGGTACTCTGTTGCAAGGGAGTTTCGATGCGTATAGTCACTTGAACCTGAGTTCACAAACATCAAATTCGACCCTTAATTCAGTCTCACAGGGAAGATAAAATACTTGTAGAATCGGCTATTGTTTTGTCTGGTAGGAACGATATTTGTGTTTCCACCAAAAAATAGCAGACAGACTGTAAGAAAAAGTGATGGACAGCATTTTGCCGTCGGAAAATCTAATTTGGGAAGATGAGAAGTTGGATGGTACTCAATCAGCACACATCGGGGAAGTTTATCCAGTGCTTTGCCAAACTGATCGTTAAGCGTAGTTGAAATCGTTCCGACGTCGAGCATTAAAATAATATACTGATGGAATTCCCCTGTCTTTGGTACTCAATTCGGGATACGCTGGCGCTGATTTTTAGGATTCGATAAAGCCAGGATCTTGTGTTTCCAAAAGAATGTTGAATATGTTTGTTGAGTATGTTTACGACGAAAGTTGTTTGATCTTCATATCTTCCACTTTATAAACAAGGGAATCACGTCCATGTACTTGTCCTATGACATGTAACAATTCTCTGGTCCAGTTACGTAACTAACTTTTGTCAAAATTCGTTTTGTTTGGCCATGCGATCTTAATGACCGGTGTGGAACTCTTATTTCTTTTTCTGGTCTTTGACATTCCAGACAATCAATCAAATGCAATCACTTGGTTTTAAATAGTCACTTCTGGAGCACATCCGATGCTATGATGACACCACTGATTGTAAGCTTTGTCAAAACGTGGTAACTCGTCTATGTATTTGTGAGTATATGTTGACCTGAAAATATTTCTACAAAACTTCCCTGAATGGACTTCGAAAACTTTAATTGACACAGGCTTTGGTTTCAGGATTTTCGGTGGTGAAGAAATGAAGAAGTCGTTATTTTCAATACTTTTTAACAAAGTTTGTTAAGAAATGTGGTGACTGCGATCGTAGAGTGTCGACCACTTTGGTTCAAGATGTTTTTTAAAGTTCGCACTAACTCTGAATTTCTTTTACAAATCAAAGGAACTACTCAAGATGATTTTCAAAACATTTCGATGACACAAAACAAATATTTGTAACCTTTATTGTAAGGTGTTAATTGAGGGACATCAGCTAATCAGCTTGCCATTGATTCCTGCTTCTTAAGTTTGACTTCAAGAAATATTTTGTCGAATAGTTTTGTGTAAAGTGTTTGTCGATAGTTCGTGTAACTATTGTCGTACATATTGCAGACGTAAACTTTGAGTTATAGAATTTTTTAATTACCCCGTAGCCAGCGCAATGAGCAGGATTTTAGTAAATCCTAGCCAAAAGTGTCTCATGTTGTTGCTGCTGTTAATCAGTAAGTCAACCAACTACCGATGCCCTTTCCTTTGTGTGGTATTTGTTTGTCTTTTTATTCAATGCATCACGTGTCCGACACAACTTGAGTAGTTTAGAAGGCTTGAAACTCCTCTTCGAAGTCTTCTCCTTTATTTGACATCCCCGTGGCCGTCATCTTCGCTAGCCAAGGTTCCGACAACCCTATCTACACCTTGGCTGATCGAACAACTGTATCGGTGCTATGTCCTAGCGACATCTATTGGATTTCATGTGTTTCCTCTCATAGTATGTAATGCAACTAACCAATAGCGTGGTGCATTGTACATCGGCCGAAACGGTTGTGGCAATTGAACTAAAAAGGATACTTTGTAAGTTTAACATCGAAAGTATGACCATGTACCAGAGGGAAGCCATTACAGGACTATTTGAGTGAAAAGTATTTGTGCAAACACGGACCGGCACTGGAAAAGAACTTATTTGTCAGTCCATTCAAGTTGTGAGCTCCCATTGTCTCGATCAAGTAGGAAAAATGTTCAAATTTGAACAACTTAATTTTGATTTAATGCGGCGGCATCCAAAGAAATTCACAGACCCGAAGCACTGAAATATCTGCTCGATATGACAAGGTGTAGATCGGATTATCAGAACCTTGGCTAGCGAAGATGCGTGGCCGTGCCTGTATCATCATTGGAGCATCTATTACTTTTTGTTTACTCTCAGAGTCATCTGCTCTAAAGCTTTCTGACGAAACAGTCGAAGATGTTGAGATAATTGTCCGTAGCCTTGCGATTGTTCTGATTCTTTACAAATATTTTCGAGCCATTAACGATTGTAACTCTTGTTGTAAACTTGACATTCGATGAGATTTGGATTGGGAGGTAAATGATGTATCAGATATTCGGATCAACAATAGAGTTCCATCCATCGCTTCTAGTGAACTAACCTAATTTTCGTCCTTCCATAATGTATAGGGGTACAAGTGTGATGTACTTCTGGAAATGTGTCCTGATTATTTTCATCTCATCATTTTTCCTAATAGAGGTCCAGAAGTCGATCCTAAAAAAAAAAAAAAAAATAGTCATTTAACAAACGTTCTGTCTGCATGGGTAAAACTTTTCCTCGTTGAACAAGTACTAATTGTTTTGTTTGAATGATTGTTATTTTCAGTATATGGCGATGAGTGTGTGTTACGTGTATGCTCGTACAAAAGTAACAAAAGAAAAGAGTGAAGCCAACAAGCTTTGTAAATTTAACAAAAACGATTTATTTCCCTAGAAAACAATGTAAAAATAGGAAAATAGGACTTATGGTTTGTGAATATAATCCAAAATTTAATGCTAGGATTGAAAAATATAAGTCCTATCACTAAACAGTTCTAATTGAATCCAGGTTCGAATCTCGATGAAATTCCAATATGGAAGGCGATGACGTCAGATGAGGTCGTTGTACTGACGGCAACAGATCCTCGATTGAATCACAGTTTGTAATGTTTCCGTTTAGAATTTCCAGAATAAATTTCCACTGAATATCTTTCTCCCAGAACTTTTATAAATATAAAGCACTGAATTATTAAATTCCAAAAAATAGATGAACTTCAAAACAATCTGACATCAACAATATAAACACCTTGTACCCTCAAGGTGTAAAGATACGACTGAATAAATCTACTACCAATTGGCTATTTTAAGCCTCGATTTTAGATCATACGGTGGCTCACGTGATGGGTTACGTGACCACTAATTTGAACAGCACATTTAAAAAAATGACGATTTGCACGTACCCCTTGAGAGGACTTAGCGAATCTTATAAGATTCAATAAAAAAAATAAAAAAAAGCTGTTTACAAATTAGAGCTATCACGCAAGCAGATCATGACCTTGGTAATAGCCAATCGTCTTCACTCGATGTTTACAAGATCTATGAACCAGGGTGAGCTAAAAATAATGCTGAAGTAACCGTTATAATATAATCGGGTCAAGCCAATTTTCCGAAAAGACACTCAAATCCAATGAAAATTATCATTACAATAAAATGTAATGAAACAAAATTAAAATCAAAAAGAATTTAAGACTAACACACAAGTAATTAAATGACATATACGTAACAGCGTGACAATATCTTCCTAATTGCTGTCTCTATATCTTGTAGTAGTTGATGTGCTGTAATAGTAAACCATCGTGTTACTTCTTTTTTAGGCTAGATTGTAAAAGATGTGAAAACACTTGTGCATTTATTTTGCGACTGATGATATACAGTGCACGAATCAATTTGGCAAGAGGATGAGATTGAAAAGAAATCATGTTTAATACTATCAGAAATAAGAGAAAGGAATGGTGCTGTATAGTTTTTTTTATAAAACGAAAACGAGGAAGATAATGTGTAAATGACTTAATCTCCATCTTGACACCAATCATGAAACAAATTCGGACGAAATCTAAAATAATCTGGAGGGGTATGTATTAAATACTTGAGTCAATATGCATGTGGCAATTGAGTGGTATCGTCATAGGCATAATTCAACCAAGGTGTGCCTGTTTTGCCAAGGTTTGAACTTGAGATTTGGCTCTTGGACTTTAAACATCACGACATAATACACTTTACGACTGATTTGCTTTACTTTGTTGAAATAAATTTTGAGTAATGTAAATAATACTAGTTTTACGATGATGCCCTTTTCGACTAAATCAAAGTTGAATTTCTTCTTCTCCTGAAGATGTCGGTCTGTTTCACAAGAGACAGAGACGATCCCATTGTTATCGCCAGGAATGCCTTCTACATACGAAATAGATTCACTTTTACGTTCTTTCAGTAATGTGTCAGATCAATGCCACTCTTACTAACACCATAATAGATGCTGTGGAGGACAACCAAACAGAAGTGATTTGTGTTCGATGACATGTTTGACGAATTTGGTTTTGCCTGAACCACTGGATCCACAATGAACATAATAAAGGGAAGGTGAAGTTTCTCCCAGCTTTGACGATATGACCTCTCGTCATTCACTTTGAGAACGGAGGATGCAGCCGTTACTCTGCAATTGCGTTTGTAATTCTGACATTCCATAATTGATACAAAACATGGTGCAGCAAATTT
Organism: Megalonaias nervosa; assembly: GCA_016617855.1. Classification (NCBI taxonomy): domain Eukaryota; kingdom Metazoa; phylum Mollusca; class Bivalvia; order Unionida; family Unionidae; genus Megalonaias; species Megalonaias nervosa. The sequence goes on from JAECUM010053634.1 coordinate 17,296, forward strand.
ACATTAATAAACACTGTTCGTGTTCATTCTTTCATGGCACATTTGGAAAACATACTTCGTGAATTTTGTTTCGTTCATAGTAGAACAAATTTACATTTCATAAACCAGTTCATTTTTTTTTTCATGGTGCAGACAATTTACAATAAAACACATATCCTGTTTCTTTCTTTCATGTTCTTTGCTTTTAACTTGAATCGGCATCAAGTCTGTAGATCTGTTCTTCCGCTCAAGCGGTGGATTCTGAATGTGCTCTTCTAAACTGCCCATTTACAAAAATGTAATTCCTATACTCTCGCAACTTTTTTCTGGCATGGGTCTTTCGGTGAATCAGCTTTCTTATACTTTTCAAATAGCAATAGTTGAAAAAAGTTGAAATCATTTGTTCCTTTCGTTTGACTTGAATCTGTACAATGTCTCTATAAATGCCTTCTCGCATTTCTGGAGGTAAACTAGAAATCTTCTCATCTAAAATATCCACGAGAATCATAGTCTGGGCCAACCAGGAGAAGGTAGCGATAGCACGGAAGCCATCCAGAATGTTCAAGGAAGGCTGTATCTCTATATTCCTATTGGTGAGGCTTCACACGACAATTGAAAAACTGTATTTTATCTCTTTCTTTCAAGTAGAGAAGTCCTTTCCTGGATAATATATTTAGGCCATTTCCCTTTAAATGTCTGCAATCGACTGGCAAAATTACAGCAGCCAGGCAAAGCCACACGAAACATGTATTATTCAATTATTTGTGATACTCAATAAATTTCTTGTATCCAGAGTGGTGAAATGTATCGATAGGCACACAAATGACATCGCTTTCAATAGTAGAGCGGCATGTTCATGATGCATCACCGATATCACAGGGTATGGCATAACTCTGAGCACAGCATCGCACCCAGTTTCATTAAACATGGAGTTAGTGGGTCCATTACACTGTTCATGTCTCGAAAGTATCATTCTCGGTGAAAGTCTGCAGTCAAATTTATATTTCTGTCTCGGTACTTTCTCTTATTTTATATTGGAGATCCATGTGCAAGTATGGTACCAATTTATGATCGGGAGTCGACAGTTTGAAACATTTTGTCCAAGAACCGACTAACGATTTGATGACCCGACAAACGTAAAATATTGTAAGGATACGCCGTTCTGACACGAAAGTCTTGATCTTGACCTGAGTTTAAAACATCTTGTAACACGTCAAAGTTTACCACATGACTAGAACTATAGTTGAAGGTCGGTCCTTTTACTTTACAATTCGTGTGAAATTGTCCTTTCTTGTCCTCATACTGGTAGCCGTAATTTTTAGGTCACCCATTGGTAAAACTCAAAATAGTCTGTTCGGGATGTTCGTTCGTCTACGCTCCTGAACGTTCGACTTCGATGTGTTGGCGATAGCTTCTGGGACGTGAGATCAACTATCAGTGTCAAAGTAAAGGACGCGATCTCGAAAAGTTTCCAAGAAGAGGTGCTGTCAGATAACCAGCAATAATGAAATTGCCAGATTCGTTTGGTAGTGCAAACTATGTGACTTTTTCATTTTTCACCACAATAAAATTTTCACGTATGATTTCCACTTATTTAGTGCATTTTCCATTATCGTCATTGACAGTTGCGGCCTTAGCG
>JAECUM010053637.1:0-15023 GCA_016617855.1 Megalonaias nervosa
CTCTCTCTCTCTCTCTCTCTCTCTCTCTCTCTCTCTCTCTCTCTCTCTCTCTCCCTCTCTCTCTCTCTCTCTCTCTCTCTTCATCTTCAATATCTTTTCAATATTCATTTACACTACTCCGTTCTCATGTTGAAATCTATTAAAATAAGTGTATACTGTAAGACGAGAGCTAATTCAGTAATTTGAACTTGTGCCTCACAGAATTATATCATATATGTTAAAAAATGAAGAGATTTTATACCTGTGTTTGTCCATTAGGCTCATTCACGATCTAAACCTACTAATTTCTTAAAAGCAAATATACCTTATATTTTATTGCTTGTCACATATATTGGTAACCGCAAGTTTTCGGCGTGAAAATATCCTAATCATTCATTTGAAATACATCATTACTAACCTAATAATAATTTATTTGCTTAATAAGTATTTATCAGGGATTATTTACAACGGATTTTTTCCGCCTCTCATTTTGTAACGTTTCCAACATTGGACATGACAAAACTACCCTGTACAATTACAAATGTTTCTCCTTGCCTTGGTATTACAACAATATTGCTAAAGGTTTATAACATCTGGAATATTAATGATGCAGTTTTGTGTTGGATAAAGATCCTGTGGTGTTTTGTTTAAATTAATTTATTTCATGTTAAATATGTTCTACCTTTTGCAATTTTTAAAATTGTTTTAAAGTATAAGGTTGGATGCGAGCCGATATGGCCCTACGAATTAGTTATAAATTTAAGTAGATATATTAGCTATCATGTCATCCTCAAGATTAATTTCCAAATTTATTTTATATACAAACGAGCATATGACCTATTCACTTTTCATATACGATTGTATTTCTTATCACCCCAGGAAACCTGACAGGTCCACATGCTATCGGTATGTAATAAATTGCCTATTAGTGTGTCCTTTGGTCCCGATGTTTAGGCATTGTATTTGGAGGAAAGTGTTTTTCTACAAAAATAGATACTAAAAGCTCAGTTCGAAAATACATCGAAGGTTTCTTTCTTTGATATCGTTTTCCTTCGCGGTTTATAACACATCTCAGCCTTTGCATTTCTACCTGTAACGGGGAGTCATAGGATCTCTTCAGTTATGTGTAACCGGATCAAATCGTCGATGGTAACGCTGGTTACTTGAACGGTGTTGCATGACAAAGTGTGAGGCATCAACATTATTTTACGGCAGATTGGGAAGAGCTGACATATACGAATTAGTTCTTTACCCATTCGCAATGAGCTTTGTAATTAGAATCTCATGCCATTGTTTGGATGACACGAGATAAATATCAACACCAAATTTTGTTGTATTTTATGTTTGTTATGTCATTCCTCAGCACATTAGAGTCAGCTATTATATTAGGTGTAGGAAGAACCCGAGGAATTCACTGAAAAAGCCACCGACCTACTGGACGTTACTGGCAAGATTTGTCACGTACTCACGTTGGCCGAGCATGAGACTCAAACCCATGCAGACAGATGTTAGATGTCAGTACCTGTAATACTCAGCACTTAGAACACTCTGCCAACCGGACCAGATAATCCGAAAGAACGTGCACTAATTAAATATCATATTAAATACATCCCATCATTTTCAGTATGGCTGATTGCTTTATTACACGTCGCATCAATATTATTCAACTTTATAGAGGTTACATTCTTATCATATATCACCTTGACTTTTAAGGTTTTGCCATATAGTATATTACATTTGCAAAAAGCCAAGTAAACCCTAGCTACTGAAATAATAAGATCAAGGCTCATGGCACCTCTAGAAGTATCAGCTGTAATTGCTATTTAAACTGAAATATCTACCACACCAGCAATTCTTTTGATAGTTGTTTGCTTTGAGTATATAACATATCCTCTAGCAAACAACTGCTCAAGTAATAAAGAAATACATATTTTAGCCTATTTTAATAATATGTACTAGGGTTCTGTCAGTAGTCATACGATTTTGAAAGTTCTTGTGATCGTTTCCCATGTTGTGCATCAAGTTGAGTTTTACGAGGGGTTTTTATATAATGAGAAGTTACCCTTTCTGGATATTTATGAAAATTTGAATTTTCTTCGATTTTACTTCAATTACTTTTCATTTATTTTGTAATTTTCTCCTTTTGTCGCTTTTCCTTCTGAAGTAAAGGTGCCTAAGAGTAATCAGGTTCACACATTAAACGAAAATTTGTAATCCAAGCCTAAATTATAAAAAAAAATCATTAAATTATCAAATTATGAGTGTCTTCATGTAGCATTTGCTTCATCTGTTTATTTAATTAGCTGAAGTTATCGGTATGAATAAATGTACTCATCAAAAATGATAACCAAATTATTATTCAATTCGACAATGGTTTTGATGTTTGGCTGTTATGCTATGTTATCGTGATGTTTTCTTAAACCATTTATTCAAATGCCTTGTCATTAAATGTTTACCAATTACTTGTTGGCTTTGGTTATTTTGCTACAGTAACTTTTAATTACTGATTGTACGCTTTTCTTTGTCCGTCTTTGCATATAGTACCGATACCAATTTCTTAAAATTCAAAAGCCTAATTCTTTTTAAGCTAAATTCAATTTATTTAAATAGTAGAAATTAGCAGAAGATTGTTTTGGTTTTTTGAATAAAAAAACGCACTCCTGAACCTTGTAAAGGAATGATCCATCTTTATGATGACCATTTTCGAGATCCCGCTCTAACAGTTCAACATGTATTTATTGACAAATACAAAATATGTATCGGATAATTCAAAGATACCTGAAATCGAGTTTATTGTCAGTAAACCTAATTTAAAAGGTACATTATATTACAAATAAATTGGTAATAATGGAAAACCATCTGATTTGTAAACTGTACACTCATAAATCAAATATTGTTTTAGAAATAAACTGGATTTCGTGAAAGGAAACTTGCTTTGATCGGCACCCCCCCCCCATTTGTATTTTAGCATTACATTTAAGAAACACATCTGAATCTGAATATTGAATTAATCGTTAGATAAAATGAAACCAGTAGAAATTATTACATTTGAAGATAATAAATTTAAACAGCAGAAAACATATAAAATTGCTGAAATAAATTTGCTGGAATATTTGAATGATACAACAGAATTGCTTGACAATTTAAATAAGGGGAATATTGATTTTAAGAATCAAATTTAAAAATAAAAAACACCTTGAAAATTAAATCACTGGAGAAGTAAATGTTCTTGTTATTATAATCTACTAGATTACCATTTTTCATCACCATATTACTGGGTATCAAAATAAGGCTTGATCCCTAACTGCATCGTCTTAACGTTTGATTTTGGAAATACATTATTGAAATGGTTAAATATGAATCATAATCTTGCTTAACTAAAATGAAATATTAAAACATTTTCTTAATTCATCTTGAATAGTACATTAAAGCGCAACAATATATGTTGGATTTGATATTTCTTTATTACTTATTGTGCATATATTTTAAGTTTTACGCACCTATAATTATAATACAAATGTTCAAAAATGATTTTCAAACGTGAGTGAGATGTCATACCTTTTTGCTCAATGAATCAATCATCTGTCCACTGAACAAAGTCTGCTTTAGTTTTAGTTTATCGTCTTCAAGTGAAGTTGTGGAATTCATGTTCAAGCTTTGCAATAATTGTCCTATCGCAATGTAGATCATGCGATCAATTAAAGTTGCCTCGGGACGGACGACGTTTGAATTGTTCTGAAGAAGAAACTGTTACATATGGGCTCGTTTAAAAGTAACAATAGAAAAGAGTGAAACCAACAAGTTTTGTAAGTTTTAACAAAAATAATTTATTTCCCTAGAAAACACGGTGAAAAGGTGAAAATTGAAAATAGAACTTACAGTTTGTGAAGACAATCCAAGCATTTATCCTAGAACTAAAAAAGAAATACAATTCCTATCACTGAATAGTTTCAACTGAATCCAGGTTCCAATCTAGATGACGTTCCAAGATGGAGGATGATGACTGAAGTCTTTATACGAATGTCAAGAGTTCCACGTTGAACCCCAACTTGTAATGTTTCAATTTAGAATAAATTTCCATCGAATGTCTTTGCCTCTTGTATAAATTATTATATTCTAAAAAATAGATGAACTTCTGAACAAGCTGTCATCTATGATAAAACATTTCGAGCTCTAAAGATGTAAAAATACAACTCTTTACGGCATCTAAAAGAAATATATCCTTCTTCTTGAAGATATATTATGCGACTGACTATTTCACGGGGATCTGAGTATTTTTAAACTGAACTAAGACGTCATTTCATGCTCGTACGATGGAACGCGTGGCTATTTCATCATCAAATAGCGCAGTAAACAATGCAATTGCACGTAGGCTAGAAAAATGACCTTGGCAATAACCAGTCGTTTTCGTGTAGTGTTCACCAAATCGGAAAACCATGGCATGCTAAAATTGTGCTTATGTGAGTCATACACGTTTTATATAAACATAACATCTCTTTCAAAAATATCAAATCCCGTGAAAATAATCATTACAATGAAATGTAATGATACAAAAATAAAATAAAAAGAATTTAATATTAACACACAAGTAATTAAATTACATATTCGTAACAAAACAGAAATGTTAATATTCTGTCCACAAATCTCGAACATCGTACAATTCTAAATCATAAATTGAGCAAATGTAATAACGAATAAATGTTTTCCAAACAGAGCAATCATATTTTAGGCGTTTTAACAAACGATAAAGAACTATATAAAATTTACAGAACTGTATTTCTGATTTTCCTTAAATAAATTGATTTTCTTTTGACCAAGGTGTAATATATGTGATAATCCAGTTTCAGTCGTGACAAAGGATTACTAATATTTCCGATCATATCTTACATTTTTAAATTAACGTATAGATTTAACCGATTTTATAAAACTGAATTGTATTAGAAGCCGAGGTATTTGATTTATAATAGAACATTCCATATTTACACAAAGTCAAAGGTATAATGCCCCTGTATTTGAAATGCAGAATCATTCTCATCTATTATTGTATATTTATGTACTGTATTAAACTTTTATAAGATACAATGAGAATCTGTTCAATATTGTCAGATTAAAGCAATATACACTTCGAAAAAATATTATGTATGCCTGTCTGTAAATTATGGTTGTTGTCAATGACCTCCCCTAGAAATTTGTATGGGAAATTGAAACATTTTGAGTTTGCTATAGGTGATAAAAATCTTCTATGATTAGCAAACATATATCAAAGTTTTTCTAAATAATTTCAGACATTTATCAAACGATTGTCTATACTCATTTGTGCGGATTGTGCAAAGAACCGTGAACATGTTCTCGCTTACGCTTATCACTTAGGTATTTGCAATATTGAATTTTTGTGTTGTCTTTCTTAAACCGACAAGAAAATTGTAAATAAAATGTACAACTTTAACGATTTCTTTATTTGTTCAGAATCATAATGTTGTCTTGTCGGTAGGTTTAAGAAAACTAATGAATGCAATTTTCATGCATAGTTTAGGGTATATGTTAAAGAAGTCACTATGAAAAATGCCAAAACATCATACAAATTCAATGACTAATCGTTCAAACCTATACAAATTATACCTCCACATTAATGGTGCAATTTACAATTTACTGATTCGTTCAATCTTTCCCTAGTCTATGCTATTTCTACAATGACTTCATATAAATGAGGCATTTTTAAAATTGGACTGCTTCTACCTTTCTATAGTGTAAACATATATATTTACATAGAACCTCTTGCATAAATCACATACAGAGTCGTTTTACTCTCTGTGAATGAGTTAAATTTTGAGACAAGAGGAGCTTTGAAGGACGTTTTGATGCTGTAGCAGTATGTTTGAAAGTAACAAATAGTTTACCATTGCAATGTCTGTTCATGAATTTTTTCTGTGTCAAAAATGTCAAGAACATATGTATCTATATCTTAAATAAAGACAGACAAGTGTCTCTGTTTAGATTCAAAGTCATTTGTTTCAACTGAAGACTTCATGCATTATAACTGAATACTGTACTACAGCTATTGGTTCAAATATGCCAGTATTACCTTGTCCAAGCATTCCTCTACGAAGTCACACCCGTGTTGAACTTCATACTCCATCTGTAGAAAGATGTCATCCCTCAAGCTCTTTTGTTCCTAAAAGAACGACAGAATTAAAGACTCATTTTTGAAAAAGGTTAGCAGGTGCATTCGTGACCTGATATTATGATTTGCCACTTAATAAGAGACATGCTGCTGTTTGATTAATTCAGCTATAGTCTTACGAAAATGTGTATAACAAATGTACGAACAAATGTGCTACCAAAATAATGTGTAAATTAAAATGTTACAATCAAATGTTGCGCCCGACTATCACATTGCGGTGAAAACATCTGTATGTATATGTTTTTTGAATATTTGCTATCACCCTTACAATTACATGTTTCTTGTAACTACAGCAAGCACAGACGATTTTATGTTACCGAAGTGTAATTAGGTCACATATTAATGCTGCCCAATCATGAACACAAAGAAGTCGCACAAATTAAACAAGTAATTCGTAGAGGATCCTGTATTGCATGTGTCAAATTATTTCTGTGGATGGTAAGGCAATGGAGAATTTCATGGTAAAATTTCCGATATTGTACGATTAAGAGCTATTTTCACGTTTCGCAAAATGTGGCAACATTTATTATTATTGTTATTAGGCAATATGGTCAATAGTTAATCCGTTTTATAATTCCAAGGAAAGCATGTGTACTTTCACTAATCAGGATATCGATGATTTTTGCAAGATTTTAATGAAAATATGCGTTCACTGTATCATTTCGACAGAACTTTATCTTCTTTGTCGTCTCCTTTCAACTTATGCTTGATTGTTTATTATACTGACCTTTAGGAACAAGTTATTGATATAATGCAGCAACAATATAACTTTCCTAAATAGTCGAAAGAACTTTAATCAAAATCGGTGATTCAGAAAAGTAGACAGTGAATAATAATGTATCCTGCCTCATTCTAGGTCTCTAAATGTTATATATCCATGTGTTGTTTTCGCAGAGATTTAATACCAAGCATGCAAGAGCAGTCAAAGTGAAAAATAGTATTAACAATATTACATGTACTCGCGTATTTCAGTGCGATAGTTCCAACCTGAAATTAGTATCTTCTTTTATTTGCCATGGTATGTGTCCAAAATTATTCGAAACTGTCCAAGATTAATCGTTAATGACATATTACATTCTCGAAAATATGTTATTAACTTTTTATATAATATTATTAGCTGTTTAACCAGCAAATTAAAAAGGATTTGAGCATTACTTATAGACTGATTAGAAATGCTTGATCTCATACACAGTTTGCAGGATTTTAAGCCAAACATGCTATACCTGCATTTGAATCGACTTAACAGCGTGGACAGTTTGTTCAATTGGCTGAAAGTTTGTGTTGTTGAGGTATGTGCTTCGTGATGAATTTAATTCTTTCGATACGAGACCCCATCGCAAAAATACAACACTAGAATGACCAATTGATTCAAACTTAAAAAGATCAATTTTTATAATATGCCTGTATGGTAATTGTTACACGTTGTGATGACAGTATAAGATGAGCATTTGCTTTTAGGAACAAATTAGAGAAATATTTTAGAACACACTAATATCTTTACCAGACAGAGAAAACATATGCACTCCGTTAAATTGACTAATTTATTGTGACATTAATGCTGCCTTGTATATAGTTCCAAAGAGGCAAATAAAACACAGTAATTATATATTTGCATAACCAGATACGCACTATTTTCGTTGTTTCATATTTACAAAAGAAGACAAAGAAATGTGTCCATAGGACACGGATGCCATCCTCCACTCTGGCTGAGCGAGAAGAACAAAAAGTCAGAAAGAGCAAACATTTGGACAGCAGGATATTGATGCATACATATGAGCATGCATTCATATTTGCTAGGAACGAAACAAACAAAGAAATAAATCTATATATAGCATGCAGATTATGCATTGCTAGTGCTTGGGCAAATAATCCAGAGCTATAATGTGGTGAAAAAAGGGAGAATACTTATGCATATAATATAATCAAGAGTAGACCATGATGGCGCACACCTATTTAAATATTGAATAGAAGACAAGAGCATGAATGTATGCACATAATTAATTCAGCACCGTCTGCCATGTGTCAGCGAAATTGATTAAAACTGTGGGACTAGTCGAAAGCACATGAATGATCTTTCATAGAATATACAATTAAGAACAACTTGGATATAAATCTACAACAACTCAACATTTCATGACGACAGAAATGTATGCACATTTTCACCTGAAGTATATAATATCTACCAAGTGTCAGGGCAATTGACCGAAGGGCTTGAAACCAAATAGTTCCATAAAGAAAAGAGTTCATATCTCTTTCAGTGCATATTAGAATATGATTACATAATGTTGTGTGCAGGTTCAGCTCGGAGCGAACAAAAAAATGTCATAAAGCATATACGTAACTGTACAAAAGACTGTGCATATAGAAGACAACGTAGTGGAGCACGTTATACCATGTGCATCTGTTCACTTCACTAGCGTATGACATATTCCAGGGCAATACATAAAGGAGTCTTGGACTTGACGCATACGTGAGAATCATTACATGTTGCAAAAGATGAGAATTCCGGAAAATCTTTCTGGAACTTAATGTCAGAACAATATATGTAAATTGTCATTCTGTCAATAATGTATACCAAATGCCATGGAAATACATCCAAAGCTGTGCAACAAGTTGCACACAAAAGAGATGTCATATAGTAATTCACATTTTACAACAAAAAGGAAATAAATGGAGAACATAATTGGAGGGTGACTACATACTGACATGCTTTTACTTTTAATTTAACCTCTATGCTCATTGTATTGATTTTACTGAATAGCATATTTCATACATTTATAATGTTTACATTTTCTTTTTGTTTAGTTTTACTTCTTTCATAACATTTTAAATATAACAATGCAAATTGTATTTTCCTTACATTAGAGTATTTCATTTTAAACAAAAATGAATGCATCATTCTGGTGCAGTAGTACGATAATAGAAAATGTGGAGTTTTGCATAAAACATAGTCAGTTCTACTATATTTATTTACACTAACAATTCTTGCATAAGGAAATTTGAGATTCCTTCCAAAACATTTTTGTACATTTACGAACTTTCGTTTGATCTCAGTCAGTCCTAGAGACATAAAGAAATTTCGAAATTGTATTGGTAAAAAACCGAATTTATCCTGGTTACACAATAGAATAGCATATCACTTTTCTGCTCTACTCATAATTGCGTCGTTACATTGAATACTCTCTCTCTCTCTCTCTCTCTCTCTCTCTCTCTCTCTCTCTCTCTCTCTCTCTCTCTCTCTCTGTATGTATATATATATGAGTACAGGTATATATATATATGTATATATATATATATATATATATATATATATATATATAGTTATATATATATATATATATATATATATTATGCTATGTTTATTCCTCTTGTGAAATTAACAATCGGAAGTTTAGTTGGATTCCTAATATTTCTTTACATTTATCTAAGCAATGCAGACGTCAATAACCATCCCTCTGATAAATTAATTCACTGTTTCGATAGCCCACACCTTTTTATCTCTCGCCATGCTATTTTCGTTAGCTTGCGCCATATGTTTGGATTCATACCGGCAAAGTACAAAAATAGTTGTGCCCAAATATTATCGGTCATATTCAAGTCAATTAAGATACTTTAATTTGTCTATCACAGATATTTAACAAATTCGTCGCATTACCGTTTAATGCAAGGATACCTTAAGTCTACTCTTCAGGTATATTCTTAGTCCTAATGTTCAAGTCGACAGGAAAGGCATATTTAACTGCGGTGAGGAACATAGTTATGTTTGCATCGCAAGACCATTACAATTATCAATAGGACTGACATAGAGTGTAATGTATTTATCAGGCTAAATGATATTTAAAAGTGGATGTTAAATTAGGTCTACTCCTGCCAACATCTTCTTTTTTCTTAGCTTGTTTTTAATAAAGCCTTATGAGAAGCGCTTGCTATATTTCCTAGCTTACAATATGTTTGACTTGTTGCCGGAATATGTCAAATGTATAGGTATTCCTGATTTTGATCAAGAATTTCAAGCGAGGTCCCCGTTATATTTATTAGGCCGTATTTGTTTTGAAGGTGGACGTCAGATTGTGTTTGGTATGCCACGTATCTACATACATTCAGTGTAGTTTCAATAGTATTTCATGAATGTTGCTGTCCTATTTTGTCTATTACGAGATATTTAACATTGGGTGTCCTAATATATCCTTTATTGTCTTTGGTAACTTAATATGTGAGTATGCATAGTTTAATCGTTTTTGAAAAATAATATCCCAAGTAAACCCCAGGACCCCCGAACCCCACCCCCGCTTGTTTTAATTTCTTTGGTTACATGATATTTACCTTTAAATATCAGAGTATGTCTGATCTATTACAACACCTTGGAGATGCAGCGTTCTTCCAATGCTATTTCTATAAAATGTATTCATGTGCATTATTTTCTTTTCTGAATGTATTTTGGCGGCATATGTCAAACTACTCTCTGACCTGCCGAATTATAAATAATTTGTTTCCTTACTTTCCTTTCATTAAAGATTATTTTAATTTCAAACTCTTCTTGACATTGACCAGCTTACTGATGAAAATATAATATGCGCCACACGTGTACTTGCTCTGTGGGACAATTTATTTTCAACCATTTACTGCAACAGATTATCTATCTTTATATATACTTTTATGTTTGACATACTTTTTCTTATATTAGCCTGTGAAGCTCCAAGAGTGCATTAATTCTGCTCCGCCTACTTATTGAGAATAGAAAGCTCTTCATATCATTATTTTCACATTGTGCATTACCGTGCGCTTGTAAGCTTTGCAATCAATATTTTATGCTTTTGAACCCTTCTTTCATTAATAATTTAATTTGCTTGTTAAGTGCATATTTAAAAGAATCACATTAACATAATATGAGATTTATCTAGTTTCATTCGTGCAACAGTGTCTGATGGAATTGAGAGTTACGTAGATAATTAATTTTTTAAGTTGTTACAGTTTAGGATATGCGGTGGTTTATTATTTACGTTTCAGCGGTTTGCTTGTTTAAATTTTGTTGCTATGTTTGCTGTTCGTACTTGTATTGTTTATAAGGGATGAATTTAATGTATTAGATGCTTGTTGTTCGGGGCTTTCGTTACGTTGTTTCAGAATTTATTTTTGACTGTTTGTTGCTTGATTACAGGTATATCTTGATTTAGGTTTACATACATTTGCGGTTTACCTTTGAGTCTATCCTTGTGTTTTGTTCTTTGCTGTCATGCATTTTGAGAGGATTTTGTGTTGTTTTGTCTGTTGTATTTTGTGAGGCGTTTCGCCATTTGACTTTTTCGTTTTGGTAATTTTAGCTACTTTGATTCTGGAAAAGTTCACAACTGATTTATATACGTTTTAACTGTATATTGCGTTCTTGTCTATTATGCAACTTGATTTTCTGTGTTTAAACATGAACATTTTCGCATTTGCTTTTGTGTTCCTTGAATTATCGAATTTAAAATTTGGTTTGAAAATTACTCTGGTTTCCATTAGTGTTTTTCTTTGTGTGATTTTTAAGAGTTTGTTGTTCAATTTTACTTTTATATTTCTTTTTATATGCGGTTTAGTGAATGAGTTACCTTGTGTGTTCTTATTGTTGCTTTAGTTGTTGTGGATTTCATATCAATTTCAAAATTTGTTTTTCAACGTGTTTGAGTGTTTTCCGTATTAAAATGCAATATATTGAAATGAGATAAATAAAGTGGTACGTATACTTTTTAGTACATGGTTCACCTAAACTAGTAATGTTTATCTTGCGGATTTTTTTTTGTATTTTCATTTCTTCAAACATTTTATAACTATTCTATTCCAAATTTGCTATTAATTTGGATTTTACTTTGGCACTGGATGGTTAAATTTTAACCACGTTTCAAAATAGCCCGTTTCACAACGTTGTACACAAACCTTAAAGCAACAGGTAAAACAATTTAGCTGGGTAAATATGATAAACGCATTCAAAACAGAAATTTGAGATACACGGCTCTTCTATACTATTGCAGCTGAGACCTTATTTCCAACTATTTCCCTTTTTAAACCTTATACGAAAAAAAGATATGTACAACACTTTAAAGAATTGTCTCTCTTTATGACATTTTTGTAGTAATGCACCTTCTGTGAAAATTTAAAAACACAGATTTCATATTCAAACATCAATATACATCTATTAATAACCCAAACCGTTAACAATAGATGTAAAGAAGCAAACGCCAAATATACCCATTATAGACATATTATATAAACACAAAACATATTTGAGTCCGAAACAAAACGAGAAATACAAAATAAAAATCAATATGACCAACCTAACCGCGGGCATGAAAATCTATATTACATAGCAATTAATAAACTCTTATAAAAAAAACACATAATTTCAAGACAAAATTAACAAAAATCCATAACAAGCACTAGGTAAAACTCTTGTATCCGATTGAAACTTTCTCGAATGAATATGCACATAATTCATACTAACACATACTAAAATTTGCATTTTATCGAAGCATCTGCATATATCTTCAGTGCATTCATATTTGAGGAATACAAACCAGACTTTAAGAGCAAACTAAAGAAATATCCAATTATAATACACAATATACAAAGCAGTTTATATCACAGAAGTATAAGCTCAGGAAATCAGATACAATATATTAAAATGTCTGGATGTTATTCATGTTGAAAATAATTGGCGATCTTGATGATATAAACCTACATTCCAAGTTTGACCAAGACTGGATAAGGAAAAATAACCCCAAAAGTGATGTCATGACCATGTCGAGTAACAGACTACGGACTTTAAATTATAAGGCCCCTTGTCTTTACAGCCAGGCGAGACGACAATGTCCAAGACAGCGAGTACACACACAGACGGTACGACTTTAAAGACTCTGTTAATTTCCTTGTTATAATAATGATATATTTGATATGGTAACGTAAAGTCGTAATGTAGTTATCTTAAATCAAAATTTTAGCACAGTAAAGCAAGTATCAAATACAAAATTAAATATAATAAATGTATCTACCTTTGATAGCAAACAGTCACTATAATCAGAATGTTAATTGCAACAGTTTGCATCCAAACACATGTGATGTTAGAAAAACAAGGCGTTATTCAGATTTTAGAATACGCTAATTAGCCGTCGGATGTGAGGTAATCCTACTGCAAGGACCATCTATTCTCTGTGGTTCTTTGTAAGTTGGAGATAAATGATTACTGAATAAAGGTTTTATGATTCATGGAGGTTATCACTGAAAGTATTAATTCAGATTCCAGTGCAATTTTAGACTAGATGTTCATTATCAAAACATACACGCCACAGTAATTACAATGGTTCGTGGTTGCAATTCTGCGGATATTTATTACATAATCCAGTCTCCATTTATAAGTAGCGCCAGTCAGTGACCAAACGTTCATGATGCAACAATCTCTCACATATTTGATACGACTTCCTGCTTTTAACAGGGTATATAAAGTTTGGTTCCAAATTATGTGAAACTGTAAATTTAATTGATCTATTTGTACACCTTACATGTGGTACCTCGACAGGAACAGCAGACTTGATTTCCTAAATTTAGCCCAGACACCCTATCAAATAGTAGCAATATAACTGCAACATTTTGTGGGTTCTACTCTGCATTGTATGAGCAACATAGAGATGGGTTTAAATAGTGACAGATGGAGAGAAAGAGAGCATAACCTTAACCTTAGTCTGCAGTCAAGAGTAAGGATTGTATGTCTGCATAGGTGAATGATTAAGGTAAATTGCACATCTACCATAAGAACAGAACCTACATTTGCAATGTACATTTGCAATGTAATTAAAGTGATTTCAGCAATTCTGAGTATACCATATACCCGCCATCACAGATATCTCACCAATGCCTTTCCCCATTTTGCAGCTGGCTATCGTATGGGCGACGTCAAAGTTTTCTTAATTTACACTCATCAGTTCAGGACTAGGTATGGTTAAAGTCAGACAGGCAGATGGACAGGGACAAATATCAAAATGTATCAAAATGTCCCTGTTCAAGCATATAGATACCAACATAGCTTCATACGTTCATGATCAGTGCAGCTATGTGGATCGCAAGCATAAATAATTCATTTACAATTAAGTAAAAGTTGTCCTAGCTGTATAAGACAAACGGGTTCGATCAGTTGAAAGTTTATTTATCGTGTCTACATAATTCAGGTATGAAAATGTTTTAATTAAAGGTAATTATAGAAGGTAATTATAAATTTTACACTTTTACGTAATGGACAGGCTAATCAATTTACGGATAGTGTAGTGGAAACTAGATTATATCTGATTATTATAACTAGATTTTTCACTCTTGAGAATTTGTTATGTCAGTAGAGCTTATTAAGTTTTATGCAACCATGTAGCGATTAGTGTAACTGCATTATGAAATACCATCGATCTATGCAACTACAAGAACATTAATTGTATTAAAGAAACATTAGAAAATAATATACCTTGCAACACACTTTATTTTCTGTTGTCGTATCATATGTCACTGGTTTTGCACCAGTCCCTGTTGTGTGTAGTATGTTTGAACCACTGTGAACATTGCTGCCTACGTCAGACCCAATGGTATTCCTTTCTGATGTGAGTAGCTTGTCTTTCATGGGTGTTTTAGCTACAGGAAATAAGAAAAGAAGAGGACCACCATGCAGCCATGTTATTGTGGCTGTTACAAATACTGTCTCACGGTCTCTCCATGTTATAAAATGCACTTAAAATTCCGTTAAATATTATCCATTTCAATAGCATCATGTTTACATTGATTGATTTTACCATGTCACATATGGAAATACAAAATTGTGGACTATGCAGACCACAGTCACGCACAGAGAGAG
>JAECUM010053650.1:0-15508 GCA_016617855.1 Megalonaias nervosa
AAAAAAAAAAACAACGCGAACGCACGCTTTGATATTATCCGCTTCTCGTGTAATGCTTTTGCCTGTATATTTTTACAAATGTTTTACAAATTATGATCCATCCCATTGGATTGGAGGTTACAATTGGGAAATTTTTGTATAAACATTACTATTCATAACAAGTGAGGCTACTGAAGCAATGATGCGTGTCAAAATAACATGCAGTACACTGTCCAAAAGAAAAATTTCAGTAGAATAAAATTTTATTGTGATCCAACACACGGCATAGAGCTAGAAATTAGGTATATGATCACATGAATCATATCTGATACACTATTGACGTATCAGAGATATAACGTATCAATTTACGCTTCATATACTTATCGTACATTGAGAACACAAACAAGTCCGGATGTGTATTTTTACATTAGTGATTGAATGTTTAATATCGCGCATCTCTAGCACTTCTGAATATAGAGACTTTACATTTTTGAAAAACGAGGGTATGTTCTGCAACTCAAAATATATGCATCCACGCAATGAGGTCGTAGCTTAGTTGGTTGCTGACAGTATTGCTTTTATATCATTCTACTTTAAATTTGCTACACGTTCTTGTGTTTCGATTGTCTTTAACTCTATCGGTACATGAGTTCAGTTTGCTGGATATATGCATAGCTGTTTTAAAATTTGGAAATAACCCCTATGTGTTATTTGAGTTGGTGGGTGCTGTTTTGTTTGATTGTATTTTTTTAAATACCTTCCAAGAGGTAGGATAATAGGTGTTTGGGATTACTACACTAACGAATGCGTAAATAGTTTCACGCCATGAGTAACGATAAACCTCTTATCCAGTTCTTATATGGGTAGGGCAGACGAACATTATCAGGCAACGATGAAGAGTCACATGTTAATTTGGTCTTAGGTGAAATGTTTAAGATTTGAGTTTTATTCCTGAGGTATTTGAGACAAATGCATTGCTTATGTGATCTTGCCCGTCCCGACTGTCTGCTTGTGGAATATTGAGCGATAACGCCATCATTTCTGCAGATAGAGTCGCGAACCTTCGGATTATTATACTAGATTTCTGTATTGTTATTGGTTTTTATTCTGAGTCACCCTTTAGAATGGGAACCTTGCGACCTGACCATAACTTAGAGAGCTGTTGAGATCCATATGACAGGACAACGTCAGATATGCATCTCACACTGAATCCTTAGCCAACCCTTATGCCCCAACAATGCGATTATACGGCTTGAGACAATCCAAGAGACAGTGGAGATGACATTGTATATCCTAGGTTAAAGGTGATTTCTAAATTTAAACAGAAAGGTAAAAGAAATGTACATTTGTAGGACATATGTAACATAGTAAAGAAATCCGTTATGAAATGCTTTAAATACGATTAGTGAAAACGCTTTATGAAATAAGTGATATTTTAGTAGATAAATTCTACTTAGATTTCTCAGAGAAACTAAGAACAGAGGTTTATGTGAAAAACATACTTTACAAAAACACATCAGTAGCTTTGCAACAACATAAACTTTAAGAAGAAGTTGACGACAAAGTTCAATTTTCTGAACTTGTTTTTAAGTTCATTTTTTGCGTTGACCATTTTGTTGTATACCATCGTCATTATGCTTTCAGTTATATAATCACTAAGTAGACAATAATTAATAATCAATCTTCACACCTCAGAATAAATAAGACATTACAATACCAAAGCTGCTATACATAACTGCTTCTGCATTTAGTGATGTCTCAAAGTATGACGTTCTTGTTGCTAAATGTGGATAGCTGTTTCCGCTGCTTTGTAAGAGTTCGAACGCACACTTATCCGCATTAAAAACATACCAACCACTATTTCCTTGAAAGGTGTGGGATTAAAACATTAGTATAATATTAGCAACACTTCAATATACATTTATTAATAAAGAAATATCATTATTCATCTCTTTTTCCTTCTTCTGGTCATTATCATCGATAATGTTATCTCTGTATTTTCCATCATTTTGTTACGACTCTATTATCTAAACTAAGGAATAGAACAGAGTGAACACGAACAAGTTTCGTAAACTTCAGCACAAATATTTTACCCTAGAATATTACGTGAACTTGAAAAAAGAACTGACATAATTGTGAACTAAATAGCAGTCAGTCCAGAAAGTTATATCACCAGGCATAATCAAGGCATAATCAATACAGTTCTAATTACATTCCGGTGGAGATCCAACTAAAGCATCAGATCTGAATATGTTGATGTGCCTGTAGTGTCATCGAACATGGAGATTTACGATGTACTAACCGTCTCAGATGAATCAGAATAATATAAGACGTCCTTGTAGGAATTCAGTATAATTTTGAAATAATGTTTGAATTCAAGAATATTAATGAGCACTTTGTAATTAAAGTCAATAATAATTTGAATAAATCTAAATAAAAAGACTGAACACACCAATACAAGTGATTCTACTTCAGACGTTATAGAAAAAATGAATAACGTTTCAAGTAAACTAGATTATACAAATATGTCTAAAATTATAATAATAAATATGGTAAACATCATGTACACCCTGATTTTAATGGGGTATTACAAATGTCCCTGGCTCAGATTAAGGTAAACTTTATATTATTTACAACAATAAATGTTACTAGTCATTACATAATGAACTTTATTTTGGACAAGGTCAGTTACAAATTACAATTTTACATAACATATAACAACAGAAAACTTAAATAATACCAATTAACTATTATTAACACCGCCCATCATAAAGAAAGAACGATTTATACAATAAAGTTTTTTCAACTATTAAATACATATTAAAAAGCTAAATAAGCTAAGGTCATATGAGTGAAACAAAATAAACATAAAGCAATATGATACTCCTATACACCTGCGTGAAAGTGCATCTGCTATTAGATTGCCTTTTTTCTTGACGTGCCTCTTGCCAATATTGTATTCCTGCAACGTCATGCTGAACCTTAATAATCTCTGATTTTTGTTTAACATCTTACAAAGGAAAGTAAGGGGATGTGATCACTGAATGCAATTATTGAGGAAGGAGCAGAACTAAAATATACTTCAAAGTGTTGCAAAGTCAAGATAAGTGCCAAACAGTCCTTCTCAATTATGGAATAATTTCTCAGTTACTTATTTAATTTCTTAGAAAAATAACCCACTGGATAATATACACTAATTTTGCCTTATGAATCATTACTCTGCCAATATCATCTTCACTTGCATCATCAAACATCTTAAATCAAATTTTGAGCTGAAAGTGCCGGTGCACTCTTAAGTATGGCCTTTAACATAACAAAAGTCTCCTGATATATTTTTCAGATCGAAGAATCTTTGTTTTCGTATTTAATAAATTTGTCATGTAGTTAAAAATTATGGAAATACTGGAGCCAAACCTCATTCACTGGACTCATTTTGGTACTTCCGGGTGCCTTGACTACGTGCTCTTCTTGGACTTCCGGATCCGTCCTTCTGACACTTCCGGTACACTCTATCATGTGCTCCTTCCGGCATTGCTCCTCCACAAAAACTGTAGACGTCGCAATAAATGCGTACTACGAACCTCGGATGTGGACTCGAACACCCACCCGGAAAGCTTCCTGTGGAATTAAAAGGGACATTTATTTTTGTCTCCTTGCTCTAATCTCAGGAGAACTAATTACGCCCTTGCAGACCTTTCATCAGAATAATGGCACATACATTAACAGGTCAACTCATGCAATCGGATCTAAATATTCCATACACGCTTAGTTCTATAGTAATTTTGCTGTAATAACAACATTAGTAACAAGTTCTAATACATGCGTACACATCCCTAATTATTAACTTCTCGATATAGTAAACTATCATCATCCACGGTAATCATATGCATTTCCTACCTTACGAATTATAAAAAAGCCACATACAAATATGCAAATACCTAATGGTGTGTGCATAATCCAAAAATGACTAACTCTTCATAATTCACAATCTACATATTCGTGAACTGATAAAGCACATCCAAGTTCTAACACAATTTTCTAATAAATTCAGTTATGCGTTACAATGCAACATAGTAATTTACACAATCCACTTTGATTCCAGTCTAGCAATCTACATTCGTTATTCTTGCGTGTTAATAATTCGATATACGCTACGTTACGATTTGTTGATAATTCAGCTATACATGGAAGATTCCATTTCTAATAATCTAAATGTACATAACATTATCAATATAACAACACCTAGTTATGAAATTTAGACAAATTCGGGTATAGATATGTTACCTCAAGAAGCCTTTGTTCGCAAATCTAAACCTAGAATTTCACTAGAATTCCTTCCCGCCTTTTAACGAGCGCACAACTCCGGCTACTTGGGGTACAGTCTAATGAGTCTCAACTTCTCTATGACCTACCCCCAGCGAGGTTCACACATCTGCTTACTGACAAGTGGATTTACTCAGAACATAAGCAGTTGCTTATTGAGATTGTGCCCTATATTTGAATATCTCAGTTTTGATTGGATACGGTCTGGTCTCTTTGAAAACTGCCCTCGGGTAAATTACGCTTACTTGTAAATCTCGGGATTCCGGTCCCCAAAAGCCCTAAATTGCTGCAAAGCCGGTCGTGACATCACTGACTGACTGCAAAACAAACAGAGGAGTCTCTATCTGGTCGGCCTGGTGGTAGAATTCCATTTGAATTTACCAAGGACGGGTTATAGTTAAACAACTGACAGGCAGGGTTGTTTATGTCAATAATAGGTATATACTCATAACCTTACATAATACGTATTGAGATTATCCCAGGTGTTCTTAGCTACGAATTAGCTATAAGAAGATATGTGTTTACATGAAGCATGAAGCATCAACAAATTTTCCCCACAACGTGATAGAAATAAACCTAGTTTTAACATTGTTAGAAGTCCACACTTGGCCTTATGTAAGCGCAAAAATACATTAATTTCATTCAACGTAGCAGCTTTCTTGTGAGGCGTTCTGATTACAAATATTTAAATTACCTTGTTAATGAATGCATGAAAACATTAAGATACATGGACGCAGACATACGAAATAAATCACACACAATTTAAACCGCTATGAATATTAGCCTTTGATGTTATATCTCTCTTGATGGTGCTACTGATGAGTATAATGATGACTATGTCTTAATATATAATGCTAGAGTAAACGGAAGAAAATGCGAAGAGCATCACATAGTAGCTGCACATCAACCCTTTACTAATTTAGTGAAGATCAGTATTGATTCGTATATACCATTTTCACGATGATTGCGCAAAGGACAATATTGCTTAAAAGATCAATGCCTAACATATGTGAACATGTGTTGGAATGTATAAATAATGCAATATATATATATATATATATATATATATATATATATATATATATATATATATATATATATATATATATATATATATATATATATATATATATGTTGTAAATGTTGTAAATGTTTGCTGCTATTTGCATGAAACGTTTAAAAAAGGCTGTCGAGATCCAGTTACGGTATTATAAATAATACTGAAGCAGATGAGCATTGACGTATTTCGAGCCCCCAGTCAGCGAAGTTTACATCCTAAATACATATAACAACTCAAGATCCAACAGACAAATATTTTATAAAATGTAAAGCACCAAAGTAACAAACATGCTTAACATAAAGGCTTCAATTTCCGCTCAGTACAACTGACAAGTATTTGACCTGCTGAATCCGATTCCCATCTGAAAAATTAATGCATCCATCGGAATCACCGAACTACACTTAATCAAGTCACGATTTATTGCGTCCTAATTATGTGTTTAACCTGTTTTTCTCCTTTATTATACCCTTCTTTCTTCCATTTCCACCCCTTCTTCCTTTCTCGTTTCTTCCTCCGGTATACTTCTTACCTTCCTCCTTCCTTTTACTTATTGACGTTTTCTTCCTTTCATTTCCTTCTACTATTGTACCAACTCGTTCGTGCACCCTGGAAGCTACTGAAAGAATACAACAAGGGACATCATTCCTTGCACTAATACCTTATCTTCCAGGAAAATCATCACTCTCTCACAGACCTTCCGTTAGATTAATGGGCGGCCGACCTTATATGGCCCTAAGTATGAAGAAAACTTTTACGCAAACATAACTTGGGCTACTACAATCGAATAAAATTATTTATATGACTATGGTAACAAAAAACACCATCTAAATATTCATAAATTCCTATATGGTAATCTACACCATAGTTACTGAAGTTATCCTTCATACCGCATGGGCCATAATAATACATGAGGGTGCGCCAGTCGGTCGCAACCGCTGTTTTGAGGGAAAAGTCAGGGGTGGCCTTACGGGGAAGGACTCATCCAACCCACCAGGACGGACTCAAACCAGGGAACAGGCCGGCAGAAACCACCGGTGTGCTACCGCTGCAAACGTCCAGGGCATTTTGAGAGGGACTATCTTAAGGGCAAACCAGTTAGTGTGACTATTATTGCCAAGGAGACGCTTGGAAATAAGGAGACCCTTTAACCGGTAATCTTGTACGACGCTGGGTACAGTTATCCCGCTTTGTTGACAGGAGGTAGTTAAAATTTGAATACTACACAGGATAGGTTGTATAAGTACAGTTCGCCTACAGCAAGGGCGACTCGTTGCCAGTCGCCAAAATTGACATCGACTCGCCGTATGTCAAAGGGAAAATAGGAGCCTTGTGTTTGTAAGGACCGCCACAGGATGTCATCTTGAGAACTGCACAACAGTGAGCGTTGTGGAAACAGGTCCACTAATCGCCAGAGAATGCTGACGCCGATGGAAGCTGTGACGTCACCAGTTGGTAACTTGTTGCCAATGGAACTGAGGAATATGCAGGAAGACGCAACTCTGCCGTAGTTGAGGAGACACGCCAAGGAGAAAATGGGGAAGAGGCACCAACAGAAAGAGAGGTGAAATTTGTGTACATGAAATAAATATTGTACAGGCATGGAAAGAGAGGCCTCCAGCAGTTCAAGCCGGTTTTCGTGCCTGATGCAAAGAGAGAGGACGTGTCGAAGCTAGCGCTTAAAGTCTCTTTGGGGAACACATGGGAATTACCAAGACACGTGACCGTCTTATTAAAGATTCTACTGGTCGGAAGTCCAGGGATACGTTAAGAGGATTTTTTCGTGCAACAAGTGTCAGAGGATGGCGCCCAAGTACAAGTGTCAGAGGATCGGAAGTACACCGATCATCGTTGAACCGCTTCGACATGTCGCGATTGACGTAATCGGACCGATAAAACCAGCGTCGACACATGGAAGTTGGTATATTTTGACTGTCATCACTTACGCTACATGCTGTCACGTTGTGTAATATCGAATCCAAATCTGTCGTGGAGTAAGAGAAGGTAACACAATCTAATTAACTCAGTCAAGTACAAAACTAGGACAAATATTGTCTTACTTTTCGCAAATTTCAACACTTACTTAATTACTTACTGCCCATTAAGAGCCTTGTCTTGTACAGCTGCAACGAAGCTCTTCTGCTTCTGTCTTTGGCCATTTCCTCTATTGTTCCCCAGCTGTGATGAAGGGTCTTCATCTCAGGCTCAAAAATACCACGGCATGCTGTCTTAGGTCTCCCACGCTTCCGTCATCCCTCGCTTGTCCAGTAAAACGCTGTCCTTACATCTACTTCTGCCTCCTTTCTCATCAATTGCCTGATCCATCTCCACCATCTTTTTGTGATGAGTGTAGGCATATTTTCTTGGTGGCATCGCACAAGCAGGTCATGGTTGGAAACTGTTCTTGGCCAAAAGATATGTAGTCTCATGCGAAGACTACTGGTGTGTAAGGACGATAGCTTAGCAAGCTCACACTCTGGCTTGCGCTAGAACTCCGAGCCGTTTAGTAGCATTGATAAGGTATAACTTTGGTACAGCTTAAGTCTGGTGTGGTTGCCACACTGTGTTGATCTCCATACACAGTTCATGCTTTGGAATACATTTCTGGCCCTGCTAAATCTGCTGTGGATGTCGTTTATGGTGCCCCTCTCTTGTCAGATGATGCTGCCTTGTTATGCAAAACTGCACGCTTCCCATATCTTAAGCGCACAGAAATTAGTGAAATTATCCTATACAAATGATGCCTGTTCCGGCATAAATTTTAGACCACGTCCCCGTTCTGCTTGATCGCTCTAGTCCAGTATATTTGATCGGTCCATCTGAATTTAACTTGGCATTAAGCGCCGCAACCCTTGCGACTTCCACGCGGTTGGTATAAGACCTATGACGGCGGCAGTAGTCGAGGCCGATCAGAGGAGCATGCTCCTTTGAAGCAATCTTGGTGCTTCCTGATCGCATACCGCTTAGGTTCTTGGATATGTGGGAATTAAAATTCTGCCACGAATAGAGTTAGTTACAATGACAATAATTTTGAAATATTTGTCTGCTCCATATTATCTATATTGCTCTGATAAGAGTAATCAACATGTTCAGTCATATTAACCTTATTAACAGCTTTTAAAGTGTATCCAATTAATGTATTTTTTTTTCTCCATTTGTGTATGTTTTAACCTTTGTGAAGGTTGAAACTAGGCTTATATACTTCAAGGGGAATAATACAAAAGATACACGATGCAAAGCACACACACGCACACACACACATAGTTTGCAATATAGATGGCTGGATTGTTGCGAAGATTGATCTGTTTATCCAAGGTATACGGATTAATCATTATCTTTCTAATAGCATGCTAACAACAGTAATGACATAATAATTATGTTTATACCTTTGCAGGAAAGTTAGGCACTCCAATTAAATTAATAACCATGGAAGTATTACGTTGTTTGTTTTGTCGATGATAATCAACGGGATTGTACTGTGAAATAGAGGCACTATAAGAACTGCAGCTCTCATATTCCAGATAGCAGCCAGACCGGTGCAGATTTGTTTTCTCAGTCTCATTGTTTTATTGTTAAATTGAAGCAGTCATTATTAAATTAATCCTCTGGGAAGAGAAGTGATCCTTTCCTTTACTGAGAGGAAATGAGACTTTTGCATTTGCGGTTGGTATCAAATATGCACGGTGTATATGTGTAGCCTCTCTCAATGGAATAATATTGTAACCATTAACGTATACTAACAAATGTATTAAGCGGTTAAATACAAGCTGAAACATTAATAATGAAAAACCATCGCCTGTTCAAGCAAATGCTTCACTAGTCCTTTGACTAAAGCATTGGAAAAGAGCATACCTAAAAATATGCATGAACATGTTTTAGATACAGAGCTGAAAACATGACGTCAATTATTAAATTACTATAGCTGTATATTTCATTACGTCACTGTCATCAGACTTTATTTATGTTGCTTTTGTTACTTTGTGCATTTGTTTCTGGTATCACTGTTTGTTGAATTTGTATGGTTACTTGAGGCTGGAATCCAAAGTTCAAAGTTTCAACACGCCAGAGGTGTTTGTCGAGTACAAATGAAGTTCACAGCTGTGTATGATCCTATTCTAAAATATATAAAACTAACTTTCAGATGCAGTTTAAAGTTTTCTTTGTGAAGGCACTTGTCCAATGAATTAGCTTTAATTAATATTTCGTAGGGCAACACCGTCTCCCTATCAGGTGGTTAAAGCATGTATTGTTTACCGCCCGGAAAAAATATACGTATAAGAACATACCAGAACATGAATCCGCGAGAAATGTTATATTGATATATGGATACTGCCACACTGATTCGCCTCGTTCAACATTTTTTATGGAAGTATCAGGAGAGTAACTTCCACCACTGCAACCCTGAAATGCAGTTGGTGTGGAGTAGTTGGAAGGAGTGAGGTGGGTTGGGGTGGGGTTTGACTGAAGTATGCCCCCCCCCCCCACAACCCAAGGTTAATTACATTATGGATCTATATCTGAATTTTACAAGGGACCAAACAATTGAAATTACGCCACTGCAAACAATATACGTTTTATACATCGTCAAACAAAAACAAAAGTAGGCGCTTGAACTATGTGAATAGGTGTTTGAAGTTATAAACAATGCAATACACGTGTATATCTGCTATAAACATTGATGTTTTCCATTGTATTGATAAAACATATAAACATTAGGTTTGTATATGCAGTCACATAATATGTCCGGAGAAATAAATAGAGAGAAAGGTATCAACCAAAATATTTAGCAAAGTACACATTTACATTGCTGTTGGATACACACATGTTTCATAGTTTTTTGATTGTTTTTAAACACAGCTATGACCCATCCATTTTAAAATGTAATGTAAGTTGAAAGTGAAAATAGAGGGAATAATAGCTCGACTCCACCCTAAATTACTCGCGCGGTACAATGTATCGCCAGATGAATAGAATGAAATCGCCAATTTACACATTCTACTCTCACCAATACATGAATCCTTGGAAAAGATGTCGTTAAACCTCACTTAATCTGGTAGAACCTATGATTCCTTTCTTTTTTTTCCATTCTGAAAACCAACTCATATGACCTTTCATTTTCTTTTCCAGGAAGCTAAAAAGTATAGTTCAAATAAGCTTCACGAAAAATACTTTACAAAACGCCAGCTTTTTCCGAAAATCGATTGTACCAATGTATCGATCTGTTTCATAGCCAGGTAATGCCACAGTGCAAATTACAGAATAATCTTCAGTACATTTTGTAGTAGGTGACGGTACTCATTTTAGGAAACGAAGTATTAAGTATAACTTACTGTGTTGTACATCGCCTCTGTTATCGAACCAGACTTCAAGCATGCCGAAGCACAGGATTAACATGTGAAAGAAGCGAAACACGTTATAGAGCTAAAATCCTTATATGCAGTCTCACAATCATTAATAAATATTGTTTGAAGACATTACGCCCTGAAATATGTTAAAGTCGACCGCTTTGTGATATTTGTAAATATACCTAGAGGGAAACATAGTTCGCTGCATCAAGCTATGATAAAAATGTAGGTTGTTTTTCGTATCAAAATGGCTATTAATGACAAGGGTTTAGAATTGTATAAACTGCGCAATTTAAAATACAATATGTACAGGCATAATTTTAAAATGTCCATGTCCTAAAATTAACCACTTAATTTTCGAAAATCATTTGTTTCGATTGCTAAACTCGTTTGCACACATTGAAGGAAACTCCATGTATGAACATGTGTGTGTGTGTGCGTGTGTGTGTGTTTGTGTCTGTGTGAGTGTCTATGTGTTGACGATTTTAGCATTTAAATATAACGTAAAAGTGACTATTTATGCGTACATTTCTCTAATAGTCAGAAAATCTATGACAAGCAGGAATTCTTGTGCAGTGACCAGGTGCCCAAAGATATACACCCCTGATAAATACGGCAAGCTGAAAATACATTAGTCAACCTTCAGCACTGGGATCTAACTAATCAATACAATGAACGAGGCTATATACGAAAAGAATGTGTTACAGAATTAAATTTTAAAATTTTAACATTTCTTTTAAATTTATCACTATCGTGTTCAAAATCTGACGCATAGTGCAAGTTATTGGAAATACAATGTACTCAAAAATGTCACCTTTCTATGCCAATATTTTCAAGGGAATACTCGTGCAAAAGCTCTTAAACGAGACACCCAAGAGACTGCAAAACCGAAATAGATTCATTGACGACATATAAACCAAATGGCTCGGAACAGGAGACAATTTCTAATCGTTTTTCAAAATCGCCAATAACTTCCATCCAGCGATTAAATATATGTCGGAGTCATCACAAAGGCCCAAGATCTTCTTGGAGACTCAAACTACTCCTCTGAAAGGGCACACATGAACCGACCTGAATGCTAAAACCAAGTGATCCTCACTAATATTGATTCCCGACTTACTGCAACCCCTAACACGAAATAAGCATCATTCTTTTCTGCATGAACGTTCCGAGCAAACGCATATGTTCTAATCTGGCTACCTTTGAAAAGACACTCGGAGAGCTCAAGGGACACCTTAGAACATACCGAAGGGAGTACTTTGAGTTAGAATAGACTACTTGATTGTAAAACACTATTATAATATACAACCAAGAAAATTAGACAATACGTCGAAGTCGTGATTACTTTCCAACCCGATGTCGCAAACTTATTACACATAATTCTGGAATCATTGGCACCATATCAAATCGTCCGATCGCCTAAATCGCATGTTTCAAGAAGTTCTAATAAACCTGTCTGGTACATGCCAAAGTAACTTTAAACAGGACCACATATTCAGGCACCTACTTCTGCAAAGACAAGTGTTGTCTCATTTGCAAACGTATCACAAGACCTAGTCGTTTACAAATTCGACGACAGTAGTTAGTTTCAGTATTAATAAGAAGTAAGGATTCTAACCAACACTAATATATCGTCCAACCAGCAAGGTGTATGCCACTAAACATGTTGCAGAAACCGTTGATTTCAGAAAACGAATGAATGTCCACAAGAGCCATAATGGCATGAAATCGACGCCGAAAGTACCGGCCATTGCAACAGAGGTGGATGTTCAGTAGAGTCCCTATAAATACAAGAGATTGAATCTAACCTGGGTTGGTCAGGTACAAAACGCACCCATAAGGAACATTACTGAACACTACAAATGAAACTTCATGTGAAATTTAGCCTAAATAACATAATCTTACCTTCCTAGTGTAATCCTACCAAACCTACACCCACATATCAGTTTATCAGACGTACTCAATTTTTGCATAATATTTACCCAGGTAAACATTTCGTACCATATTATTTGTGTTATTATTATGATTATTATTATTATTATTATTATTATTATTATTATTATTACTTTTGTACATGTTTCCTTTCATACCTCCATGCATAGCATTACCGATAGACGGACTTAGATCAACATTGCTATCTCCACTGCAATGCGCAGGAATGTGTTCCCAATCTATTGTTAGAGCATTTCTTCCTCTCTCATTTTGCAGGTGATTCCAGAGTTATATTTAAGCACTCTTTTCATCGATTTCAAAGGAAATTGTTTATTTGTAGAATATTAACTTTATGGTGAGATTCTAAGTGTGTATTTTGGCGACCGTGCACGGTGAGTAATTAAGCATTGATGCTGATCCGGACTTGAAATATGTGTTCCTTAAGGTTTTGTTTTCAGTCAGGTCTCCCACAAAATGACAGATAACCTATGACAAAACTTCACCACGAATGTATCTCTCATGTCACCTTAGACTGACATACCTTTTACATGGATTTGGAGACACTGGAATGTTAGCTACTTATAAACAAATATAGAAATTACATAGGAAATATACTTGCTATCTTAACCCTATATAACTTACTGCTCAAAATGTTTAGATGACATTGATTTCATGGTTTCCTCATTTGTTCCTAGTCTGGAATTAGGTCAAACCATTGTGGGTCTCTGTACGATAGGGGTCGCTGTAGCTTTGTTCTATCTTGCATGACACAAGAGAGGAACATGCCACATGTATGCGACTCATCCAACATATTATTGAGCAGAACTTATTGGTCAGGTGTCACACACCAACGATGATATTTGATTATGACAGACCATTGTCTCACTATAGAAGATTACTAGATTTCGCCACATCACATACCTCCCTAAAATGGGGAGAAAAATTATTAGGAACTATATTCGCAGACGACAAAGTAGACAGGCGCTATTTGTGATTTCGTATCTGAAAGGCACAGTTTCACGACATGATCAAGTGACCTTGACCTAAAGTAGAGCTTCTAGTCAGGTCCTCGTCAAGGGTTATGCCGTATGTGATTTTTGAGGGTCTCACAGCAAACTAACCTAGGTAAATGTTTGCCACACATGCCTCGATACTATACTATTGTTAAAATATTATTACTATTTAAATGTCAAAACGAAATAGATGACATGTAGCACGTTTTGAAAATTAAAATATTTGTGTAACAAACAGCAGCTGCGCCTAAACTCGCCGCTTCTGTACAATTTATGAATTATGCCAATTTCACGCAGTCTGTTGGTTCTGTTGATGTACATAAACTCTTTCCAATCGATCATGACCTAAGTGCAAGAATAAATTAAAAAAAAATACTTGGTCTGGAATTATGGGCCCTTGTACCCAGCCTTGGACAGTCTTTAAGGCTTGCAAAGCTTCTTTACATTTTGTCACATTCTCTTGCAATGCCTAAATTTAGAACTGACTCGTAATTTGTCTCAGTCCATAATTAAATATTAAGCTTTGAACTAATGTGCAATTCATAACGTATACTTAAAAGCGTTTAATAAAGAATAAATAGGTTTCAAGTTAGCTGGACCTTTATGTGCTTGACGATGTCATTAAATAAAAGCCGTTCAAATGGGTATGTATGGCACTTTATTGAGTTGTATATAAAAGAACATTCTCAAGGGAAGTATAGAGATCAAAAAGAGGTCAATGACGAGCGTTAAGACCACAATTTTATTCATCAATCATTACCTTATATAGACAAAATATTACCTTCAGAAACTTTGAATTTATGATTTTTCTTGGGTTATATAGTTTTTGTGTACTATGTGTAGCTGTTACAAGCTACAAACTCATGGGCCGAACAAACAATGATTTATTTGGAGGACAACAGCATCAAATCCACGAATATCACTTTTTGTAAAACCATTAAAATCTATATCAATGAAAATAAAACAGAATTCACAGTGAGCTTATTTCATGCATTCATATGGTATAAATGTTATTAAATATGTTTTCACATAATTGTTATCTGAGTGACTTACGTGAGATGTGATTGGACTAGTTACAATAGCTATTTTTGCTATAATTTGGAGACATGTACATGCTAGAGATGCTTCCTGTACTGAAAATTTCAATTTACAAAAATAAAAGAAAAAAAAAAAAAAAACGTTTCTTCAGAAGTTTCGACATAATAATTCTACCAATAAATCGTATAACGTACTGTTTGGGTGGTATTTATTTTATTTAATTTGGTTTAAAATTTAAAATTTTGGCGATTTGTCTCTTAGCAAAATCAGACAATGACTGCTAGATGTTTTAGAGGGTGAACGATATTTTTATCCTTATCACTAACTGTTTATCTTGTGTTCACTGAATTTCTCTCCACCTAACACCACTATAATACCAACACATTATAACCTCTTCTGTGCCTTTTAAAGGGAAAACATCAATCTGAAAAAGTGGTGAACTCGAAATATTCAAGGAGCATGATATAATCACCGTGTCCATAGCAAAGGGTAAGCTACTGAGGTACCTACATTAGTTTACTGTATTTATGACAATAAAACATTTACCTTTTTGCTTAATTTCTGTTACAGGAGCAAAGACTAGGTTTTTTTGTACACTTGACTTTTTACCTTGCATATTATCGACAGTGACAACTGAAGCATTCCAATTAAGCAAAACAATGATCTCTACCTTTATAATTTATTCTCACGTGTCCAAAAGCAATTTAAAGTCGACATCATCTGATTTAGCCAATAATATGTTTTTGTTGTAATTATTTTCTCGATCACAACATTAAACACTAAATAGCTGCAATTTGTATATATATATATATATATATATA
>JAECUM010053651.1:0-13346 GCA_016617855.1 Megalonaias nervosa
TTCAAAGACACAAACACACAAATTTGATTTGGCAATTGAATTAGTATCTCTTTTCTAGAGTATTGGGGTAGCCCTGAAAAGGGCTGTTTTTTTGTTAACGTGGAGTGATGGCAATCTATTTTACTGTCTAAGATTGCGTTCCCGTCTGGCGGCAGACTTTCCTATACGATATGGCCTGCTTCTTGGGAAAGAGATGGAGAACTCCTTGTTGTCTACTCGACAGTCAACAAAACCTCTGTCTGGTTCTTGCTGCTTATGCTGTTGTTGTTGTTGCTGTTCTCTCTGCTTCAGAAGTCTGTACTTCTCAGCCCATTCTTCTTGTTCTTTCTTGATTTCCTCTCTGAAGACCTCTTCTATCAGGTCTTGGGCTATTGATAACATCCAGACATTCTCTATCTCTTCAGGCTTCGGTACCTGGTTTAGCCTGACACGATGCAAATTCACGTACGCTTCGTTCAGCTTGGCTAGTCTGGAAGGCATGTTCATAGGTTGACGAGTCAACAGTGGATGGCCAGACTGTTGACCGACCCGCTTTATATAGTTCAAACGCGGACGCGATAGAAACCATCCCTACTCAGTTTCAGTGTCAGAACACTATGGTAGCTTATGTCATGGTGAGGGATAGAGAGAAGTCAAAGAGCATATATTCACAGTCCTTTATAAAAACAAACGACAGACACATTTTTTTTTTTAAACACAACATTTTTTTTTTCAACAAACAACTAACAAGTAGCAATAATATCAAACAAACATTTTTTGACAAGGTTGACAACGTTGTGAAATCATTTGAGATTTCCATTGATGGAAGTCATGAGGTCATTGATGTACACTGCGTTTCCTAGCTAAAGACAAAAGATAGCCATAATGGTCACAAAACCATCGATCTACTTTCTCATCGTTTCTAGAAGAGTTACGATCAAAATAAGTCACTAAATATTCTAAAGGATATCCAAGACTGCGTTGATGAAGAAAATACAAACACTATTGTCCACACACAATGGAATCTGTGCCTTGTAATTTTACATTATTGAATCGTGTTGTCTGGGCATTTCTTCTCATAAATTCAATGATGTCGTCCTCAAAAGGGGTAATCCATACGAATCAAAATACTCCACAAAATCCTCTTTAGGGAAATAGACGGCTACCCAGTGGGTTCCTGGGAGATGACTGTCATCCGTGTTGATGACATAAGCTTGATTGTCTTGAGGTTTGCGATGAGGTAGTTCATCTTTAGCACACACAAAAGGATTCCAAGAAGCAGTGTTCGAACTGTTGTTCAAAAGGTAATAAAGTTTCCAGGTATCCATTTTTTGTTTTGTTGTTTTTTTTTTCACAGGTAATGATAAGTCATCAATTTAATTCTGACTTTTTGTTTGAAAATCTCTGCTGTCAAGTAACCGTTTCTTCGTTTGGTCTCCTCACTCTGGGCTAAGAGAGCTTCGACGCCATAGATCTCTAGAGTAGTCAATGGAGGGCAGGAATGATCACGCAAGCCTTTATACCACTCATGCAACACTGCTTCTTCCGAGATGAGACTCCAAGCTTCGTCCAGATACTGGTCCAATTTTTCTTCTTGGCTCATCATTGACATTTATCGTGTTGAATTTGACTGGGATGATCGTTTTCACATCCATGGCAATCTTTCTTGGTCAATTCCGTAAATTTATCCGCCAGGTGTTTAGCAAAACAGTACACTAATTGTTGTTCTTGTTCTGGCCATCTGCACGTGACCACCTTGTCCTTTTCATCTTCGTCTTTGTCTTGGGGTTCTGCTTTCATGGCATCCTACCATTCCATTTCCAAAGATTCTCTACTGTTCAAAGAGGGATAAGAGTCTTCCATAGCTTCTAATAGTCTAGAATGACTTTTCTCAAACTGTTGATTTCTATGGTATTATCGAATTCGGCATATAGAATGACGTTGACCGTCTCGGCGGGAGCGTCTGCAAACTAAAGTTCCACACGCAGTTGACCGGATTTTATAGGGTGGAAATGTCCCTCATCGCTGCCTTGGTCTGGAGTGAAATGAAAAGCCCACAAAGTGTAACCTCCTTCATAATCTTCGTACGAAATGCTGTGACGGGTGTTGGTTCCTAGCTGTCCGGTGTATTCGTACAGGGACAAGTACGATCTCAAGTAATTCTTCTGAGTAAAGTTAGGTTCGAAAGGTCTGGTACACAAGGTTTTGCCATCGAGACTGACTTCGATCTTGGACACTTTGCAGTGCTTAAACTGGAAAGGATTTTGATCGTGGGCTCCGTTGAGGGCTGCGTTGCTCACAATACCAACGATTAAACATTTGGGTAACTGTCCTTGGAACAGATGATCTTCGATCTAGGATCGGAGTCCAGCAGCAATGGTGAAAGTTTCCACTTCTACGCGTGGTACCGGATACTTAGCGTTTGTTCTGCACAATGTTTAACTGATGTCGTTTCCCGCTTTAGGTAACACTTCTACGCGGCGCACGTAAAGTCTGGCTTCTTGAATGATGGTTTTGTACTCGTTGGCATGAGCCATCATATGGAACGCAACACTGATGCGATTGAGTCTCAGGCGAATATCCACTCCGTTCAGCAAATACTTTTCTTGCAACCACATGTCCAAATGCGAATGATCCATCAGTTCTAAACTACGTCCTTGCAAGATTTTCTTTCGACGGTCCTTAAAACCCACATTGTGAGGATTGTCATCTGCTGTCAGGGCTGTGTCGTTAAACGTGTTCTCACCTGCGGTGTCAGGTTTTCAAACCACGCAAGCATCCAGATGAGTGTTCTTGGCCTCTTTTCCGTACGTCAAGAGATTTTCCAGGTACGCTCGGTAAGGGTAAGTATCCATGCTACTGCTGACCAGTTTGTTATTCAAGTACAAATCCACTTTGCTGAACAAGGAATGCAGGAAATTGTTGACGGTAGCTACTCTAGCATCTTCTTCCGCATTGGTGGTGTCCGTTGTGGTCACTTTAAGTTTCAGATACAAGTAACTGCTATTCAGATCGAGATCATCTTCGGGTTGTCCTTTGATTTCAAACTCGATGGGAGCTGAATCCATCAAAGAGGAGACGGGATGAAATTCGACCATTGCGATTCTTACATCGTCATCATGGTGGGTGGCATGGCAAACAGATCCAGTTCCGACTTGGAACAGAAGCAAGACTGTAGGTGCATCATTTTCTCCCTGTATTATTTTTTTTTACTAATCTAAAATGTCTAAGTCTTGGACGGTTTTTCTTTTCTTAGTCTTTCTAGCTCTGGGAGTGTAAAGTCCTCTGAAGGGGTGTCTTTGTCGTCTTTTTCTGCCTTGACCTTGATGTAGAGTCAGGGAAGCATGAATGAATGCCTGTCTCGGTAGCGTCCAGAGCATTTATAGGAGTTTCTCGTAGGCCCAAAATGTCTTTGCCCGTTTGAAGCAAGACATTTTTTCCTGCTCTCAAGAAAGCTTCTTTGGAGTTTTGTTTGTCAATGATGACATTTTTGAGAAAATCTTTACCTTGCGCCAATGCGATACCTTTGAAGGCGTGCAATCCCCGTGTCACCATCGGTTTCAAAACGGGAGCCACTGTACGAAAGGCTGATTTTAGCAGATCTCCTAAACTATGTCCTCGTTGTCGAGCGACTCCTTGGTACACAGGATACATGCCTGACAAGGAGTTAGAGTAATCCTTTTCGAAAATGGAGTTTCACTGCCACTTTCCCTTTGGTAAATGGAATATTGTGTCCCAGATCTTCCTTTATAGTAATGTTGACAGTGTCGAAATATGACTTACTGACGGGCAAATAGCGAGGATGTACAAATTTGTGATGAACATGATAGGTGTTTCCACCTTCCTCGTCAGTGTTCGTGGCAGAATCCGCCTTGAAATGAATGACACGCAGTAACCTTACGGAGGTGTGTCCCACCACGTTGTACTCCACCACATCGGAGTACACAAAAATCAAATTCAGTCCTTGGTTCATTTATACAGGGATTCGAAAATATTTTCCAAAATCCAAGTTACCAGTAATGGCTGGTATTTCGTTTTTCATCTTGATTAACCACCCAAAATATCGTACAATTCAGGACAAAATGTAATGGCCAATACTTTGTTCTCTGACACTTTGATGAGTAGGCGACGAGCTATTTTGTGGTACTCGAGGGTGATACTTTTTCTGGTTCTCTCCAAGGCTTTGGCAAACACGGTATTGAATTTGGTAGCAATAGTGGTCACCAAATGTTGAAAATTAAACGAATAACCTACAGGAATGGTCAACAGATAGGTGTACCGTTTAGTTTTGGGGTCTTGTGTTTTCATAGAGTCACTTGCAGTGGTGCGTTCATCCAAGGCCTGTTCAACTTGCTCGTCATGAACTTCCACCGTGAAAGTGTTTTGATTAGGAAGGATATTTAGAATTTGTATAGGGTGAATCATTTCCACCAAAGCCACTTCCCAATGGGCTTCGTGATCCAACTGGATGGCCTGAGGTAATCTGGCCGTGAAACAGCACAAACTGTTATTGGGAAACACCTCCATGGAACTGTCACTGGGTAACGTCAAATAGAATTGGTTATTCATAATTCCAGAGTTCTAGTGTCCGAGGGGTCGCTGGAAGTCAGAGAAATGTCTTAAAGAGGATTGGATTGGTGACTGTTGGAAGGGGGACTGACATTGAACGCATGGCTCTCGTTTTTGTTTCCGTTCGAGGAATTTTTCATGGACGGATTGGGAAGAAGGTAACCGATGCAACAGCTAAGTAAAATGGTACACAACTGTTTGTCTCCTTGTTGCAAACTCAAATTGGCAATGGCAGCACCGATGACACAATACACGACAAATTTGGCAGAAAAAGACGATTTGCGTTTTAGACACACGTTCTCCACACCACACCCACAAGGGTTGCTTTTGTAGATCTTGCACAGAAGAACTAGGCGAGGAAGTGGTCACTGCAGTAGCTGAGGCTGTGTTGAAGGGCATGATGGCCACTTCTTTTTATAGTCGATGATTTGCGAAGCGTCGATCCAAGAGTCAAAACTGGGAGGATATCAATTCCAATGAACTTTGACTTCTTTGATACGTTTTTTTCCCAATTTACGAGTTCTTCGATCGAGTATACTTTCGGTCTCGTACACATCGGCTTCTTTTTTGGTCACACGTTGTAACTCGGGCAAGTAAAACGTTCCTTTTAACACTTCCCAGTTCATGTCTTCCAATTTATAGAAGGGAGGATGACGGCCACGCACTCGTTCAGTGACACGAAACAATTCGGTGGTCCAGGTGGGTAAGTACCCTTTGTCGAAAGTTCGTTTGGTTTTGCCAATGCGCACCCAATCTCATGCTGCCAATACTTCAGCTTTCTTGGAGACAGTCACCGTCGGGAACGTACCAAGCAAGCGCTCGAAGACGGTGACTTCGTTGTCGGGAGTCACTTCTTGGGGGGCACGTCCGATGCTTCGATGTTAAGATTGGTTGTACGATTGGAAGAGTTGTGGTAAGACGTCGATGTACTTAAAAGTGTGTTAATGTGTAAAATATTTCCACATCCGTTCTGTCAAGGTGCGTTGAAAACGTTCCACGAAGCTGGCTTTGGTTTCTGGATTCTCGGTGGTGGAAAAATGAATGTCACGTTTCTTCAAGTCTTTTTGGAAAGGTTGGTTCAGAAATTCGGTGCCTTTGGCGGTTTGCCATCGAAGAGGGTCACGACCGCTTTGTTTCAACACTAGTTTGAGGGCTCGCACTAACTCATTGCTCGATTTGAAAGTGAATGGCACGACCAAGGCAAATTCGGAAAAGACGTCGATGACACAAAACAAATGTTTGTAGCCGCGATTGTAGGTGGATAAATGAGAGACATCGGCTATATCGGCTTGCCATTGATGATCGATGCCCTCCACTCGGGTGCGACTTCTGGAAAATTTTCGTCGTATGGGTTTGTGTAAGGTGTACGTGGCTTGTTCTTGTAACCATCGTTGCACATGAGGTAAACGGATACTTTTCAGTCGAGTTTTGGCAGCACGATACAATTTCTGTACTCCTCCGTAACCTGCAGGATAGGATGGATCGTAGTAAATGCTGGCTAACACCTTCTCAACGTTTTAATAAGTGATCCACTCTTCGCTGACGGTACTCTGAAGTGGTTTAGAAACGGCTTTACGTGTCCGATGTGCCACAGGAGTAGAAGATGAAGTTAGTTTTGGTAGGGGTGGTGGTGGTGGTGGTGGTAATGGGATGACTTTTGTCTTCTTTTCTTTTCTCACTTCTGGTTTCCCTTCTTTATCTCACTTCTGTCGAAGGAGGGGTGGACATCATCTTTTTAAGCCAACCAATTCTGTGTGTAGGGGAAGGGGTCAACAAGGACGCTGCAATCTTACTAGGGATGGCAGCTGCTGACGGTGTTTGAAAGACTTCTCGTGCCTCTTCTTCCTCAGGCATAGTGAGGCTGCGTCTGTCTTGACCGCTGGGGGTGGTGGTTGTGATGGACTTTTCATCAAGGTCTTAAAATCTTTCAGAGTGGGTAGAGCTGTTTCGTCTAAAGCTTTCTGGTGAAAGAGTTGCAGTCGTTGCAACAATTGACCGTACCGTTCAGATTTTTCCGTTTTTGACAAATCGCTGCGATCAATCAGCGATTGCAATTCGTGTTGCAACTGGGACATCTAGGTCAAATGAGGATTGGGAGTTAAATGTGGGATCCGTTGTTCTTGCCAGCGATGGTATTCCATTCATCGTTTGTAAGGCACTGAAGTCAGTTTTCGTCCTTCCATCAGATTTCAAGGGTCACGTCTGATATCATTTGACTCCAGAGGTCCCTTTAATCTTCTTGGATCTTTTACATTGGAACTATGGAGGGTAAAACTTTCCCCAATATTCCCATCATAGGTCTCGCTATTATATTCGTTAGAAGTCCTAACAGGGGAAAAACTCCTCCACGTTGCACCAACATCTTTTTCTTTTGACGAATGGGTATTTTCTTTTGGATCATTTGGCGAAGAACGTGTCGATGTTTGGCAAAGCATTCTTTCTGGTGTTTAGTCAAAGTTATCGTTCCTTTTAAGACATTCAGACAACATTCGCTCACGGTATCAATGACGTCTTTGGAGGCAGTTTGAATAAGTTTTTTTTCGCATGGGTGGAGAAGCTTTGGACAGGACGGACAACATGTCCCAATGTTTGACTAAACGAGATGGCAGTCCTTTTCTTTACTTTCCTTTGGGTGTAGAAGAGGAATGTCTTTTGAGGGGTGACATCTTTCTTGGTTGGTTGATTCCGTGGCACACACCAAAAATTACACTAATGTCGATGACTTGTCACACGACCTTTTATCCTTTTTTGGGGACTATCGCTTCGTCATAAAGGTGACGATGTGTTTTCCAAAATCGCCAAAGAATCCTCCTCTTTGGTGACTTCTCTTTTTCTTTGGACGAGTGTGTCTTTCTCGAGGGTGACGTCGATGTTTGGCTAAGCGCTTTTTCGGATGACGACGCTGTCTTTTTCTTTTCCCTTTCTGGACTGGAGACCGACGATGAGGGGACATGTTTTGGTGCACAAAATACACTGAAGTCCATGACTCGACATGCGCCCTTTTATCTTATTCTTTCTTTTGGTGCTTGTCCTTTACCTTTGTGGCAAAATTATCTACTAACTTTTCCATTTGAAATAAAGGGCCAGAGATACCTCCCCTTTGGTGGCTTCTCCTTTTATTTGGACGAGTGTGTCTTTTCTGAGGGTGACGTTGATGCTTGGCGATGCGTTTTCTCGGATGAGGTGAGTGTCTTTTTCGTTTTCCTTTTCTTTTTTGGACAGAAGAAGGACGATGATGGTGACGGTGTACACTTCTTGGAGGGGACATCTTTGGGCGTTCAGCAGCACAAAAACACTGTTCCCTATTGTTTGCCTCAGGTC
Organism: Megalonaias nervosa; assembly: GCA_016617855.1. Classification (NCBI taxonomy): domain Eukaryota; kingdom Metazoa; phylum Mollusca; class Bivalvia; order Unionida; family Unionidae; genus Megalonaias; species Megalonaias nervosa. Next base: position 7,870 of record JAECUM010053651.1, read on the forward strand.
TTTTTTATACTGGAATGCGTCGCTACTGATTGTCTTTACGTCGTATCAACAGGATGACAGGCAAGACACGTCGTGGAGGAGTTCACAATGGACTAAATCGTGACATTTCATGCTTGGACAAATCCAGTAAACTCTGTAACATGCCCGATCTCTCTTGGACTTTAACATTGGGGGCAGGTACTTTGTGAGCAGCGGCCACTGCTGCTAAAGAGGAAGAGGGTGTCACAGCTGGAGGAGAAGTTTTTGGAGACGCTCTCTTGCGGGTAGAAGCTGTTTTCTGTGGACGTTTTCTTTTTCTGAGGCTGTGACCTGGTCTTGACACCGTTGCTCTTTATCTTTTTGTTCTGGGTGCGTCGGGGAGTGGCTTTTCTCTTGGGAACAACTTTGGGAGCATTGGAATCCCATTTTAAGAGGGAACGAATGATGACACCTCCTAGAGAACCGCTACCTCCCGGTTTGAAAATGATTTGCTTTTTGGTTTGAGTGTCAATGCGAGGATCTGCCAGTTGCGTCAAGGCAACTTTGTTTCTCTCAAAAAAACATTTGGTTTGATGTGGAATCTGAATGATGCCTTGCAGTAATTGATGTGCTGTCACCGTAAACCATCTTAAGACTTCTTTGAGACTGGCTTCTAAGACACGAGCACGTATTTGTGGACCGAGGTTTTCATAGAATTTTTTGGTTGTTGTGGTTGTGGTTAAGTCGACGACGGGGACATGTACACGACAGGATCTCCGTCTTGGCACCAGTGGTGAAACAGATGGGTACGAAATCGCAAATATTCGGGGGTAGTGGGTTTTAAATCCACGAGTAAATAGGCATGTGGGGTTTGAGTGGTATCGACGTACGCATGAGTCAGCCAAGGCGTTCCTAACTGTTTGGCTAACACTTGTACTTGCGATTTATCTCTAGGGCTTTTAAGCAAGACCACGTAACGAGCATTGAGACTGATGGTGCGATGGGCTTTACTTTGTTGAAACAAATTTTGAGTGATGTAAATGACACTGGCATTGCGATGATGCCCTTTGCACGTAAACCAGAGTTTAATTTCTTCTTCGTCTTCTCCTAACATGTCGTCAAAGATGACCAAATCGGTTTGACTAGGGTCAGACACGATCCCGTCGTCTTCGCCAGGAATACCTTCCACAAACACGATGGAATCGCCTTGACTTTCTCGGAGAAGGCTGTGCGCCGAGTGCCACTCTTTGTAACACCACACGATGCATTGAGGGGGACGATCGATCAAATGATGTTTATGTTCTATCAAACGTTTGACAAATTCGGTTTTGTCTGAACCGCTCGGTCCAGCAATGAGCATGTTAAAGGGATGGCGAGGATACAAGGCCTTCCAAGTAGCACGTTCGTCGATCACTTTGAAAGTGGAGGATGAGGGAGCAGAGACAGGAAGGTAGCCATAACAGTAGTAATGTAAGAAAAGTCACTTTTGACAGGACGACAGACAAGACAAGAGTTTTTATACATTTTTCAGGACACGTTTATTGTCATCTTTAAAAGTGAACAACACAAAAGGCAAAAATACATAAAAGCCAAATGGCTAAGTACATCAATAAGAGACACATCAAAACAATCAAAGTGGAATATAAACAAGTCTCTGAACAACATTTGTGGTGATCAAGAGATGGTGTCGTAGGGACAGTGTGTAATGTTCTTAGAGTCTCTACACTGGGCAAAGTCACACAAGTGTCTTCCCAGAATGGTCTTTCGGGGATATCATTGAAGGTCCTGTCCTGTCCTGAAGGGAGTAGTTCTTCTTCTGGTACTGTCACTAATATAGGTTTAAAATTTACTTTTTCACTGAACGTTTTAGTTGTTTAGGATGACCAATCTTTTGCATAGTGTGCCACTTCTTTTGCCCAAGCCTCGAAACCCCAACTTTTTCAGTCACGTACATGTTTCAGATGAAGGTGTAAGTCACAAGCTACACATATTCCGTACCTAAAAGGTGACGAATCTTGTTTACCTGTAGAGGTTGTCGATAAGTATCAAGATGAAAGCGCAACGCTTTGAACAGAAAGAGTCTCTCGTGTACATTTTACCCCGCTAACATGCAGAGCAATGCACTCGTTCTTATTCTTGGTCCAGACAGGGTTTAGAGACTAAACATCCCTCACATTTCGATCCGCAATGCTTGTGTTGCTCTCGATTGTTATAGCCATAGTCACATTTCCCACAGTAATAACCGTACCCCAGGAAACCGGTGATACTGGTGATGGCATCAAAATGTTCATCGTGATGATAGACGTGAATGTATCTTCCCTCTTTAAAATGTTTGCCTCTAAACAACAGAGGTCCGCGCACTTCTTGAGGGTTCACTTTCAAGTTGTAGCCTGGAGCCAAGACGTCTTGCAACTTTTGCATTTCAGGAATGCCACAGGGTGTGTCTTTGGAAAGGCCAGCTTGCTGTAACAGGAGTTCTGCTTCTTTTCGTTGTTCGGCTCGGCTAGATTTTTTAATAGTTTGCCATGCTCTTTTCCATTCTGCCGTGTCATTCTTGTCGGCATACTTTCATCCCACCACGATGGCACCGGCTAAAGACATCTTGCCTTCAGGGTTGTTAATTCGGACGAGGTTCGTTTTGGTGCTGCAAAGGTCGTCCACCAATAACACCTTTTTGCGTCTGTCCCTTGGGGAAGAGAAACGTGGGTCATAAACAGTGTCGCTTTTCCATCGGTGATGTGAAACTTGTCGTTGGATTGCTGCACGTGTTGAATCTTGTCGATGACTTTAGAAGGCGTCAAATCTGATGGACTGCTAAACTCGATCCAAATGGGGGACTTCAAACTGTCGTGATGAATGGAAATTCTCAAGCGATCGTCTTCTTTGGCTTCACATTGCCGTTTCAGTGTGGTTAACAAAGAATCCCACACATCTGTGATGAACCCTTCTGCTTTCTCTAACGGTTCGTCGGATTTGAAATCTTTAAACTTTACCGCGTACGTGTGGGCCGTAGTTCTAAATTTTCTGGAGGAGCGTTTGTCGGTTTCTCGAATGTGGTAGTACTTTTCAAGGTTTACTGGTGGTGATGGACTTTTACTTGGTGTAGACTCTCTGGGCCTATATTCTGACTCACTCATCTCATCTTCAAAATTGCTGGCATGAATTTGAGCCAAGACTTCAGCTACTGTGCGAGGCGATAAATCACGTTTCTGCCTCTTACTTTCTTCTCCTTTCTTTACGAAATGATGCGATCGTTTCATCTTGACTGCAAAAAGTCAAATGACTATATCTGAAACACGATGGACCACTATATATCCATGTCAGGCTCAGTGTATATATAAAGGGCTGGTACCTTCCCTCTCAGTATTCATTGCACTCTCAAGCCGATCAACACGATGGAAGAACCCACACAAATCGAACTTCGGATTAGAGCTTTGCGAGGTGTCATACGAAAGTTTTCTTCAGACAAACCGACGGACTACTCTCCCTCCTTTCGAGATAAAAGTCAAGATACTTGCTATATCTGTCAGAAGAAATGGCATTGGGCTACAGAATATCCAGACCGTCAAAAAAGCAAGACCAGTGTCAAAAGAGACAAAAGTCAGGATACCTGTTATCATTGTTAAGAGAAAGGACGTTGGTCTTCAGAGTGCCCTAAGAAACAACAGGAGCAGTAGGAGGAGGAAGAAGAAAAAGAGGTACCCTCGGCAAAAGAAGAATACCGACACGTTCAGAAAGAGAAGACAGAAAAGAAACGAAGACGAGAAAAAGTCAGGAAAAAGAGGAGAAAAAAACTGTGAAAGTGAAAAAATTCAAAAATCAGAGAGAGTGAGAGAAAAAAGACACAGAAGAAGTCTATGAACTTTTTAAAAAAAAGTGTTGTGTTGTGTTGTGACATTGAATTGTAAATATTTGTTCCAGAATATACCAGACTGAAAAACGTAAGTGTCTCCTGGTTTTGATTTTTTTAGAATAAGGGCCTACACTCATGCACTCACAACACGTACATCATAGGGTTAAAAAAAATAAAAGGGATTTTGAGTTTTAATTGATTTTGGCAAAATGAATATTATCTCTTTTCGAAAGAAGTGAGTGGCCCTGAAAAGGGCCTTTGGTTGTGTTTCTTTTTTTTCAAAACACAAACTCAGGAACGAGAAGCAATCATCTTTAGCTGCCTTAAGCCTTTGCCACGGCCAAGGCCTACTTCTGGACGTGCTCCTGTCAATGATTTTTAGAAATCCCTAGGGGTGGTATCTCAGGTGTAGTAACCGGGTTGGACTGTTTGGCTCGGGAAGGTCTTTTTCTCTTGGGTCTTAATAAAGAAGTCTGATACATTTGTTTCAGACTTCTTAACTCGGCCAAAATGTCCAAGAGTACCGTTACCGTTTGAGGTTCACTGTTCTCCTTCTCTCCTAAACTTTGTTTCTTCTCTGCTTCTTCTTCCTGTCGTTTCATTCTTGTCTCTTCTTCTCGCTGTTGCTGTTCAAGGAGAAATGCGTGTTCTGCTTCTTTCTGCTGTTGTTACAATTTCTCCAATTCTTCTTTCTGTGTCTGTTTAAAATCCTCGAAGTGTGGTAAAGAAGAAGGTGGTGAAGGTACTGGTACCGGAACAAATTCTTGCGAAGAGAGAAAATCTACTAAACCCCAGTTGAAATCGGTCTCTTCTGGAAGTAGCGCTGTGTTAACTTTGGTAGCCAATGCTATGCCATCGCTTTTTGTCTCCAAAGCAGGTGCACCCCAATTCATCGTCTTCTTAGTTTCAGTCATGTTTCACAAAACAATGTCGCATCGCTTCACTGCGCACAGACACTAGCTCACCTATATAGGGAATGTGACGTCACAGTAGCTCTCTTCGGATTGGAAGAGAGACTCCGCGAAGTGATTGAATTTTGTAACGCGTGTTGTCATTGGTGAACAATTTCAATCCGTTTCGATTCGGTCTTCCACTATAAACAAACGCGGTTCACTTCATTTCCTTCACCTGTTCTCGTCACAAGATGTGGACTAACGTAGAATCATCTACCCTCCTATCGTCGAAGCTGTTCAACCTGGACCATCCAATGCATGTCAGATCATCATGGGCAATTACCCAGATCACTGATACAGCCCTTTGGAAACGAAGGGTCTATGTGGAGAGATAAGCCTATCTGAAGCGAGTCCTCATCTACGGTCCAGAGGTTAGACAAAGTTTGAGAAAGAGAAGAAGATTAGTGCGATGCCCTCTTTGTTAACGAACTGGTGTTAACATAAAACAAAAGGCCCTTTTCAGGGCCACTTCATCTGCCTCAAAACGATATTTATTCTTTCTTGAGTAAAATTTTTTTTTTTATTCAATTGTATAATTTATGTTTAACTCACAAAAACATTATTCCGTTGCTTAAAAGTTTTTAGCCGGTTGTATAATTTGGGTAGGATAGATTGATGTTCATCAATCTATCGAAACGAACGCTAATGCACAAAACATACTATACTATCCACTGACACGAACGCGAATGCATAAAACTTTGTATAGAAATGAA
>JAECUM010053652.1:0-15037 GCA_016617855.1 Megalonaias nervosa
TCCGTTTGCCATCGAAGAGAGTGACGACCACTTTGTTTCAACACCAGTTTGAGGGCTCGCACTAACTCACTGCTCGATTTGGAAGTCAATGGTACGATCCAAGCAAATTTGGAAAAGACGTCGATGACACAAAACAAATATTTGTAGCCACGATTGTAGGTGGCTAAATGAGAGACATCGGCTAAATCGGCTTGCCATTGGTGATCGATACCTTCCACTTGGGTGCGACTTCTGGAAAATTTTCGTCGAATGGGTTTGTGTAAGGTGTACGTGGCTTGTTCTTGTAACCAGCGTTGCACCTGAGGTAAACGGATACTTTTCAGTCGAGTTTTGGCAGCACGATACAATTTCTGAACTCCTCCGTAACCAGCAGGATGAGCTGGATCGTAGTAAATGCTGGTTAACACCTTCTCCATGTTTTAATAAGTGATCCAATTTTCACGAATGCTAGTCTGAATGGAAGGAGGGGGTGGTTTGGAAACGGTCTTACGTGTCCGATGTGCCACGGGCGTAGAAGTGGAAGGTAGTGGTGGTGGTGGTGGTGGTAATGGAATGGCTTTGGTCTTCTTTTCTTTTTTCACTTCTGGTTTCCCTTCTTTCTTTTTCACCTCTGTCGAAGGTGGAGTAGACATCATCTTTTTAACCCAAGCTTTAAGTTCTTCTCGTTGCGGTGTAGGGGAAGGGGTCAACAAGGACGCTGCAATCTTACTAGGAATGGGAGCTGCTGACGGTGTTTGAAAAACTTCTCGTGCCTCTTCTTCCTCAGGCCTTCGTGGGGTTGTGTCTGTCTTGACCGCTGGTGGTGGTGGTAGTGGTGGTGGTGATGGACTTTTCATCAAGGCCTTAAAATCTTTCAGAGTGGGTGGAGCTGTTTCGTCTAAAGCTTTCTGGTGAAAGAGTTGCAGTCGTTGCAACAACTGTCCGTACCGTTGCGATTTTTCCGTTTCTGACAAATCGCTGCGATCCATCAACGATTGCAGTTCGTGTTGTATCTGGGACATCTCGGTCAAATGAGGATTGGGAGGTAAATGTGGGGTTCGTTGTTCTTGCCAACGATGGTATTCCATCCATCGTTTGTAAGGGACTAAAGCTAGTTTTCGTCCTTCCATCAGATTTCAAGGATCACGTCTGAGATCTTTTGATTTCAGAGGTCCCTTTTATCTTCTTGGTCCTTTTTATCTTCATCCTCCCATGTTTCCCAATACTCCTTGCAGCAAGGGTCCTCCTATTGTTCCCATTACTCCTTTCAGTAAGGGTCCTCCTATTGTACCCATGACTCCTTTCAGTAACATGGGTAAAAAGGGTAAAATTCCTCCGCGTTGCACCAACATCTTTTTCTTTTGACGAATAGGTATTTTCTTTTGGATCATTTGACGAAGAACGTGTCGATGTTTGCCTAAGCATTCTTTCTGGTGTTTAGACAAAGGTATTGTGCCTTTCAAGACATTCAGACAACATTCGCACACGGTATCAATAACATCTTTGGAGGCTGTTTGAATGAGTTTTTTCGCATGGGTGGAGGAGCTTTGGACAGGACGGACAACATGTCCCAATGTTTGGCTAAACGAGGTGGCAGTCCTTTCCTTTTCTTTCCTTTGGAGGTAGAAGAGGAATGTCTTTTTTGGGGTGACATCTTTCTCGGTGGGTTTGTTGGTTCCGTGGCATACAACAAAAAAAAATTCACTAACGTCAATGACTTGTCGCACGGTCTTTTATCCTTTTTTGGGGAACTATCGTTTCGTCATAAAGGTAACGATGTGTTTTTCAAAATCACCAAAGAATCCTCCTCTTTGGTGACTCCTCTTTTTCTTTGGACGAGTGTGACTTTTCTGGGAGTGACGTCGATGTTTGACTAAGCGCTTCTTAGGATGACGTGACTGTCTTTTTCGTTTTCCTTTTCCTTTTTGGACCGAAGAAGAAGAACGACGATGGTAACGGTGTACACTTCTTGGAGGGAACATCTTTGGACGTGCAGTAGCACAAAAAATACTGATCCGTATGGTTTGCCTCAGGTCATTTTATACTGGAATGCGTCGCCACTGATTGTCTTTACGTCGTATCAACTTGATGACAGGCAACACACGCCGTGGAGGAGTTCGCAACGGACTAAATCGAGACAGTTCTTGCTTGGACAAATCCAGTAAACTCTGTAACACACCCGTTCTCTCTTGGACTTTGACTTTGGGGGCAGGTACTTTGTGAGCCGCGGCTACTGCCGCTAAAGAGGAAGAGGGTGTCACTGCTGGAGGAGAAGTTGTTGGAGACACTCTCTTGCGAGTAAAAGCTGTTTTCTGTGGGCTTTTCTTTTTCTTTTTCTGAGGCTGTGACCTGGTCTTGACACCCTTGCTCTTTTTCTTTTTCTTCTGGGTACGTTTGGGTGTGGCTTTTTTCTTGGGGACAACTTTGGGAGCATTAGGATCCCATTTTAAGAGGGAACGAATGATGACACCTCCTAAAGATCCACTTCCTCCAGGTTTCAAAATGATTTGCTTTTTGGTTTGAGTGTCGATGCGAGGATCGGCTAGTTGCGTCAAGGCAACTTTGTTTCTCTCAAAAAAACGTTTGGTTTGATGTGGAATCTGAATGATGCCTTGCAGTAATTGACGTGCTGTCACCGTAAACCATCGTAAGACTTCTTTGAGACTAGCTTCTAAGACACGAGCACGTATTTGTGGATTTTTTTCGCGACTGATGCCGTACAAGGCACGAATCAATTTAATGGGAAGATGAGACTGAAGGGACGTCATGTTGACAATGTGTGAGACAGAGTCCAAGTGACCGAGGTTTTTATAGATTTTTTGGGGTGATTAAGTCGACGACGGAGACGTGTACACGATAGGTCCTCCGTCTTGGCACCAGGGGTGAAACAGATGGGTACGAAATCGCAAATAATCGGGAGTAGTGGGTTTTAAATCCACGAGTAAATAAGCGTGTGGGGTTTGAGTGGCATCGTCGTACGCATGAATCAGCCAAGGCGTTCCTAACTGTTTGGCTAAGACTTGTACTTGCGATTTATCTCTAGGGCTTTTAAACAACACCAAGTAATGAGCATTGAGACTGATGGTACGATGGGCTTTACTTTGTTGAAACAAATTTTGGGTAATGTAAATGACACTGGCATTACGATGATGCCCTTTGCGCGTAAACCAGAGTTTAATTTCTTCTTCGTCTTCTCCTAACATGTCGTCAAAAATAACCAAATGAGTTTGACTAGGGTCAGACACGATTCCGTCGTCTTCGACAGGAATGCCTTCCACAAAGACGATGGAATCGCCTTGACTTTCTCGCAGAAGGCTGTACGCCGATTGCCACTCTTTATAGCACCACACGATTCGTTGAGGAGGACGATCGATCAAATGATGTTTATGTTCGATCAAACGTTTGACAAATTCGGTTTTGCCTGAACCGCTTGGTCCAGCAATAAGCATGTTAAAGGGATGGCGAAGATACAAGGCCTCCCAACTAGTCCGATCTACGTGTTCGTCAATGACTTTGACAGTGGAGGAAGAGGGAGCAGAGACAGTAGAGGTAGCCATAGTAGTAGTAGTGTAATAAAATGTCACTTGTGACACGAAGACAGACAAGACAAGAGTTTTTATACTTTTTCAGGACACGTTTATTGTCATCTTTATTAGTGAACAACACGAAAGACAAAAATACATAAAAGCCATATGGTTAAGTACAGGAATAAAAAACACAACAAAACGACCATAGTGGAATATAAACAAGTCTCTGTACAACATTTTTTGTGATCAAGAGGTGAAATCGTAGGAGTAGTGTGTAATGTTCTGAGAGTCTGTACATTCCTTGGTTCAGTCACACAAGGGTCCTCCCGAAATGGTCTTTCAGGAATGTCAATGACAGTCCTGTCTTGAAGAGAGTGGTTTTCCTCGGTGACAGACTGTTCTTCTGGTATTGACACTAACACAGGTTTAAAAGTGACTTTTTTCACGGAACGTTTTAATGTTTTAGGATGACAAATCTTGGGCATAGTGTGCCACTTCTTTAGCCCAAGCCTCAAACCCCAAACTTTTCCAGTCACGTACATCTGTCCAGTGAGGGTGTAAGTCACAAGCTACACACACGTCGTCGTACACATCTTCAGTACCTAAAAGTTGACGAATCTTGTTTTCCCGTAGAGGTTGAGAAGTATCCAAATGAAAGCGCAAAGCTTTGAGCAGAATGAGTCTCTCGTGGACATTTAAAGGGATCACTTTCATATTTTGTTTTGGAGTAATAGGTACTGTTCGTAAAGAGTCCACAAAGAATCAGCTGGTAAACGAAATCCCAGAAAGCAAGTCACTAAGACACACACTACACGTCGACCCCAATTCAATGGAGACAGTTCTCGTAATAGGTGTTGGTAATCCTCTACCGTTTGAATACTGTCATTGATTTCCTTCCACGGAATCTGTTGTATCACGAATGATAAAGGTCGTGGCATGGTAGAACGTTTTTATACCCTCTTTTTTCGGCAGCTATAAGTGTACTTTTTGCACAGAAGTGGTCGTATTCCGTCGACGTATCTAAAATATTTAGTCACTAACTTGTACATCACACGTCGTTCAGAAGTTTCCTCTTTATCTAAGTTTACATTGTGTACAAGATTTTGGTAACCCTCTAACTCTTCTTCTGGAATTCGATGCAGTAAGTGTACCTGGTAGTAAAAATAATCACTATCAACAACACAATCCTTCTTGCTCACGAGTAGTTGATCAATGTCTGACCACTGGAACACTTTCATCAGAATCAATCCTCTTATAGCATTTAGGTACCAGTGGTTCCAACATCGGTGACGTAACGGATGCAATGATTCTTTTCGTTTCACTTGTATTTTGACGAACTCACGGTAAATGCGTTCTCTCAATTCCACAGGCAAAGCACGAATGTTCTCTTGTAAAGTATCCATAACCATGTCAGTCAAACACTTCTCCTAGAGCGAAAGTAATGAACGTAGTGGGTAATTTCTGACCACTGCCATTCCAGGAAACGGTCAAGAATGTCAATAAAATCTTTAAATGTAAATGGTCTAAAGCGAAATAGTAGAACGAACGCACCCTTGATCCAGACAAATCGGACTTGTTTGTTGACTTTGGTCAATTTCCTCTTATGAATTTCTCGACACAAATGTTCTACAGTCACTAATTGAGATTTGGCTCTGGCAAGTCCCTGCCAAATGTCCTTGTAGATCTTCTCTTGCAATTCGTTTGGTAATCTTTGAAGATTATTTTTTACATCGGGTTTAAATACTTGTCTAGGGATTGTCCAACGTTTGACTCCTAACTCCGTAGCTAGCTTTTTACACAACATGGTAGGGTCACTTCAATGACGAGGTCCCACTAAAGGCAGGTAGTGACACTCTGGAGACCATCGAGCATGTTCCAGGTAAGCGCAATCTTTCTTCTCCCATTCGTGAAGTGAGACACCGCAACTGAAGCACTTGACTTTATCTCCTTCGCCCAAGTAGATAAATCCGGCTCTGGCTAATTCTTCGGGGGTAGGCCCTCCTAGATATTTTGGCCATTTTCCTTGGAAGGTTTGCAATCGACTTTCAAAATCACAGTATTCTGGCAAACGCACAGGGAACGAATATTCGTCTTTCACAGGTTCATTTCGATGAGGGTACGGTGAAATCCTTAGGAGTTTGCTCAGTTTTACATGACATCCGTAGGGTGGTAGTCGCATGGTTTCCTGTGGAGGTGGACATCCACCATGAAAACCAGTAAAGTGAAAAGGTGTGCGATAACGAGTGGCATCGCTTTCACATCCGTCAGGTTTGACACGTACAGCATCACTTTCCATGGTAGGCATGGTAGTAGAAGTAGTAGTTATAGCAAAGTTCCCATGATGATGTGGTACTGAATCACTAAGGTCATAGCGTACGGCATCCCTACCATCGCAAGGCACAGCATCGTACTTGAGTTTACTCTTACTGGATACTTGCTGTGTGAATGGATTCATCTTTCTCGCTTAGCAATGGTAGTCACAATGAACTATCGACCTTGAACGTTGTCCCTTTTTATATGCTGACCAATATCGGCATGACCGTACGGTAAAGTGAAGTGGTTGGGAAGCCGAACTCGCTTCTGGTACACGATTTGATAAACTTTTTCCAAGGGTCGACTGACGATTTGGTGTGTGGGTAAACGTACAATCTTGTGCGGTTCGTGGGTGGTCACTTTAAAGTTTCGATCCTGTCCAGACTGCAAGGCTTCTTTCAATATGCTAAAGTTCACCACTCGACTGGTGCGATAATTGAGTCAATCCTTTCACTTTACACTCCGTGTGCACATCTCCTTGATTGTTCCGGTATTCGTAGCCGTAATTTTTGGGACCGCCACTTGCAAAACTTAGAATCTTGTGGTCGGGATGCTCGTCCGTCCAGGCTCCTAAACGGTCTCCTTCGATGACAGGGTGAGGTTGACCCAGGCGATCAATGTAGATGCAACTGTCCGTGTCAAAATACAGCACACGATCTCCTAATAGTTCTAAAGCTTCGTACAGTTTTAAGCGAGCATGGGCTGTCACGTAGGCCGCAATGATGACATTTCCAAATTCGTCGGCTTCTACAAAGTCCAGTTCTTCTTCGTAATTGACTAAGAGCAAGTCCTCACGAACAACGTCCACGTGTTTCATGTATTTGGTTTTGTCGTGAATCATCTGCAAGTATCGGAAAGGTTCTGTCAAATACTCCGTCTTGGGTAAACACGGTCGTTGTGCCATTTTGCCCCACAAACAATTCAACATCACTTTGGCAAACGATCGCCTTCCTTCGTTTTTCTCGATGTGGTCTAAAGTGATGCCTTCCTGCTTCCAGTATTTCTCTTTGAACTTTGTTTGGTCGTCGGGAGTGTGACACCAGGAAGGATATCCGCTAGCTTCTTGTTTCAGTTTCAAAAAGGCATTCACGTAGTCTGCAAAAATGCCTTTTTGAGAATCGTCGCCCTTGTGGTATTTTTCTGTCTTGGGAAAGTGGTAAATTTCGTACACTTCTAACAGTTGGTATCCCAAGTCCAGAGCTTTAAACAATTCCACGCTGACCCACGTTCCCGTCAAGGCTCGTTCTTCCTGAGTGTGCTGACAAGGGTGGTCTTGGTTGCACGTTTCAGCACAAGTACGACACAAGGGAAACATCAGTTTTCCTTGGCAATGATGTGGTAAAACGGGATGGTACAAGTTCGTGGGAGGCAAGACTTTACACTTGATCAATCCTTCGTATTGTCGAATATTGTCCACGTCGATGTGTTCCGTCAGCAATTGTGGGTGCCCTGCGGGAAAGTGACAATATTTGCACACGTACGGATACAGAGAACACACATCCAAGTATTTGATTTCTTCTCCTTTCTCCTCGTCGACTTGGTACAGCAAACAGGTGGCATTCGTCCGTCCTCCGTACAAACTGTCCCGCGGGTTCAGAGGGTCCACCAGCTTGTAACTTTCCACGATGCGCTTAAACTCGGGATCGGTTTTCAATCGCTGATCGTACTCGTGTTCCCACATTTCCACTACTTGGTATCCTTGCTCTTCTAACTTCAAGCGTCGCTGACAAGTGGCCTGGTACAAGTCTTCCATGGTCCGTTGTAAAAACTGGTTTTTAGTGTCACGTTGAGGGTAGCAGATGGGACATCCGTGAAATAAGCACCCGTTAAACTCGTACACGATCTTGGGGTTTTCTAAGTCCCAGCCGTCTACTGAATACCTTCCGATGGTCTTTTCGCCTCCTCCGTTGCGAGCATGTTGGATCCATTTGTCTTCCTTCTCACACAAGTAATGTAACCAGCGTAGGGCTTTGACCGAGTATTGACGTTTGACAAAATTGGTCGTTTGAGGACTGATGACAGCTAGGGTGTTTTCGGGCATGAATCGTTGACGATACACTAAGGAACACGCTTTGGCAATGGTACAAGCTTCTTTCAAAGGATCGATCCCTCCGTGTTCCATGAACAGTTCTCGAAATTTTCCACAGCAGCGACGTAAAATGTCTACGTCGGAACGACAATATTTTAACATTTCTTCTTGAAAGTCAAAAGGGTCCGAAGCGTGAGTCTGGTACCATGCGTAGAAAGCTTCTCGTTGTTCGGTACGCATGTTGTCGGGGTCGTAGTAGTGAGCCTCAGGCAAATGGGGTAGAACGGCGTGTTGATTGGCTTCGGTATTGAAAAAGTGTGGAAAATAGCCTTTGGCCATTTCTGTCATGCCAAACGTTTTAGGCATGCGGCTCAAAGGCATAGCCAAGTAACTCATTGAATCTTTAAACTGTACTTGTCCCACTTGCATGGAAATGATTTTGGCTCCGTTCAAAGTTACTTTCGGACGTTCGGTACTTTGTTCCGTATAGTATCTCAACAGAAATTGTCCATCGTATCCCGAGAAATTGTGAGCCATCACCGTGGCATGGCGATGACAATCTCCGTAACGTTCGATATCTTCTTGGCTCCACGTCTCGTCGATAGGGTTTAAGATCCATTGGGCAAAATCGGCCAGTGTGTTCGATCCCCGAAAGATTTTTTCACGTCCTCCAGGAATCTTGCTGCAGTAAGGGCAATGAGTCAAGATAGGCTCTTGGATGCACTTCTCGCACGCTCGGTGAGCCACGCAGAAATTAGGAATGTGAATGCCAGTCTCTTGCATGCATTCGAAATCGAAAAAGATGAAATTCCCTTTCTTCTTCTGGTCATTATCTTCTTCTTCTTCATGTTTGGAATGGTATTTTTGAATGTAGCATTGGTGTTCCAAGTCCACGGTTTGGCGACAAATGTGACATCGCTTCTTTCCTGAACAGACGTGCGCCTTGGCACTGTTGGTACGTATGCCTTGTCCACAAGTAGGGCACAATCTCAAGAGCTGACAAGCACATTTCTGCTGTGAACCTTGCGTCTTTAGGTGTTGTTGGTAACAGGCAGGACTGACAAACGTGCGCTGACAAGCAGAGCAATGCACTCGTTCTTGTCCTTCGTCCAGACAGGGTGTAGAAGCTAAACATCCTGAGCATTTCGATCCACAATGCTTGTGTTGCTCTCGATTGTTATAGCCATAGTCACATTTCTCACAGTAATAACTGTATGACAGGAATGCAGTGATACTGGTAATGGCATCAAAATGTTCATCGTGATGATAGACGTGAATGTATTTTCCGTCTTTAAAATCTTGACCTCGAAACAACAGAGGTCCGCGCACTTCTTGAGGGTGAACTTTCAAGGTGTAACGTGGAGCCAAGACGTCTTGCAACTTTTGCATTTCAGGAATGCCACAGGGTGTGTCTTTAGCTAACCCCGCTTGCTGTAACAGGAGTTCTGCTTCTTTTCGTTGTTTGGCTCGGTCCGATTGTTGAATAGTTTTCCAGGCTCTTTTCCATTCTACCGTATCGTTCTTGTCGGCATACGTTTGTCCCACCACGATGGCACGGGTTAAACACATCTTGTCTTTTGGATTGTTAATTTGGACGAGACTACGCTTGAGGTTACGCAAGTTGTCTACCAACATCAACTTTTTTTTACCTGTCCCTTGGGGAAGAGACACGTGGGTCATGTACAGTGTCGCTTTTCCGTCCGTGATGTGAAATTTGTCGTTGGATTGTTGTACGTGTTGAATCTTGTCCATGATTTTGGAAGGTGTCAATTCTGTTGGACTGCTAAACTCGATCCAAACGGGAGACTTCAAATTGTCGTGATGAATAGAAAGTCTCAAGCGATCGTCTTCTTTGGCTCGACATTGCCGTTTTAGTGTGGTTAACAAAGAATCCCACACATCGGTGATGAACCCTTCTGCTTTTTCCAAGGGTACGTCAGACTTGAAATCTTTAAATTTCACTGCGTACGTGTAGGCTGTGGTTCTAAATTTTCTGGAAGAGCGTTTGTCCGTCTCCCGAATATGGTAGTACTTTTCAGGGTTTACGGGTGGTAATGGACTTTGATTTGGTGTAGACTCTTTAGGCTTCGATTCTGGTTCACTCATCTCATCTTCAAAATCGCTGGCATGAATTTGTGCCAAGACTTCAGCTACTGTGCGAGGCGATAAATCACGTTTCTGCCTCTTACTTTCTTCTTCTTCTTTCTTTTCGAAATGATGCGATCGTTTCATCTTGACGGCAAAAAGTCAAATGACTACCTGTGAAACACCATGAACCCCTATATATCTATGTCAGACCAGGGCATATATAAAGGGCTAGTGACTCCCCTCTCAGTATTCATTTCACTCTCAAGCCGACCAGCACAATGGAAGAACCCACACAGATCGAACTTCTGATTAGAGCATTGCGAGGTGTGATAAGAAAGTTTTCTTCAGACAAGCCGACGGACTACTCTCCTTCCTTTCGAGATAAAAGTCAAGATACTTGCTATATCTGTCAAAAGAAAGGGCATTGGGCTACAGAATGTCCAGACCGTCAAAGAAGCAAGGCCAGTGTCAAAAGAAACAAAAGTCAAGATACCTGTTATCATTGTCAAGAGAAAGGACATTGGTCTTCAGAGTGCCCTAAGAAACAACAGGAGCAGGAGAAGGAGGAAGAAGAAACAGAGGTGACCTCGACAAAAGAAGAACCCCGACACGTTCAGAAAGAGAAGACAGAAAAGAAAAGAAGACGAGAAAAATGTGAGGAAGAAGACGACGAAGAAGAGGAAAAAAGTGTAAAAGTGAAGAAATTGAAAAAACAGAGAGAGTGAAAGAAAAAAGACAAAGAAGAAATCTATGAACTTTTTTAAAAGTGTTGTGTTGTGTTGTGTTGTGATATTGAATTGTAAAAAATTGTAACAGAATAGACCAAACTAAAAAAAACGTAAGTGTCTCTTGGTTTTCATTATTTAGAAATAATAAGGACCTACACTCATACACTCACAACACGTACATCATAGGGTTAAAGAAGGGATTTTGAGTTTTAATTGATTTTGGCAAAATGAATAGTCACTCTTTTCGAGAGTATTGGGTAGCCCTGAAAAGGACTGTTGAGTGTTTGTTTTTTTCCTTAGAACAAACTCAGGAACGAGAATCAATTCGCTTTAACTGTCTTAAGCCTTTGCCACGGCCAAGGCCTACTTGTGGACTTGCTCCTGTCAATGATTTAGTAGATATCACTAGGGGTGGTATCTGGGGTGTAGTCACAGGGTTAGGTTGTTTGGCTCGGGAAGGTCTTTTTCTCTTGGGTCGTAATAAAGAAGTCTGATACATTTGTTTCAGACTTCTTAACTCGGCCAAAATGTCCAAGAGTACCGTGACCGTTTGACTTTCGCTGTTCTCCTTCTCTCCTAGACTTTGTTTCTTCTCTACTACTTCTTCTTCTTCCTGTCGTTTCCTTCTTGCCTCTTCTTCTTCTCGCTGTTTCTGTTCAAGAAGAAATGCTTGCTCTGCTTCTTTCTGCTGCTGTAAAAATTTCTCCAATTCTTCTTTCTGTCTTTGTTTAAAATCGTCGACACGTGGTAAGAAGGAGAAAGTGGCGAAGGTACTGGTACCGGAACAAATTCTTGGGAAGAAGATAAAAAATCTACTAAATCCCAGTTGAAATCAACCTCTTCGGGAAGTAGCACTGTGTTCACTTTGGTAGCTGCTGCTGTACCATTACTTCTCGTCTCCACAGCCGGTGCACCCCAATTCATTGTCTTCTTAGGTTCCGTCATGTTTCACAAAACAATACCGCATCGATTCACTGCGCACAGACGCTAGTGTGCCTATATAGGAAATGTGACGTCACAGGTAGCTCTCTTCGGATTGGAAGACAGACTCCGCGAAGTGACTGAATTTTGTAACGCGTGTTGGGATTGGTGAACCCTTTCAATCCGTTTCGATCCGGTCTTCCACTATAAATAAACGCGGTTCACTTCATTCCCTTCACCTGTTCTCGTCACAGAGAAGATGTTGATCGACGTAGAATCCTCTACTTTGGTATCCTCAGTGCTGTTCCGTACAGACTTACCCATGTATGTGAAAACAAAATGGACTGTCATCCGGATCACCGGTGCCACTCTTTGGAAAAGAAGATGTTATGTGGAAAGACAAGGCTGTCTTAAGCGGACTCTCATCTACGGACCAGAAGTGAGACACAGTTTAAGACAAACTTTGAGAAATTTGAGGAAGAAAAGAAGACCTATGCGATGTCCTGTATGTTAACGGAATAGTGTTAACATCACATAACAAACAACGGCCCTTTTCAGGGCCACTTCCAATGCCTCGAAAAGATCTTAATTTTCATTTTGTCTCCACCCTAAACGAATATATATAAAACCCTTCCTCTACTAAAAAACACGAACGCTCTTGATTCGTGTTTGTCTATAGCCCTCTCTCAGGTAGCCTGACGTCACAGTACTTCTCTTTTTGCTACATTGTTACCAGTGTGACGTCATGCCACCTGTCGCTTATCGCTATACAAACCCACAGTATACTAGTCGCCGCTCTACAAAATTTCCATTGACGCTATACAGGCCCAGGGTGTGCTAGTCCCTCTACCCAATTTTCCATTGACGCTATACAGGCCCAGGGTGAGATTTTATTTCTTGACGCTATACAGGCCCAGGGGGGGGGTCTGTAATGCTAATTCCCATTGACGCTACGGTAACCCCATATACTACTTACAGTGCCACTAGAAGAAACTATCACTGTAGCGAATACCTCTGCACATAATTCAATGATTTCATTAACGACGTCTTCTCCAACACCTACATCAATAACCACAAATTCTACTATTTCACATACTACAACAGCGATTTCTATCAGAACTTTCGGAACACTTATACCAGCAGCTACAACGCTGGTAACATCATCTGCAATTGTTACTTCAAAACCTCCGTGTGCAAATTCTACTGCGAATGCATCATCCACAGCTGATACACACACCACTGTATAAAAAATAATTAAACTTATGGCTTTAATCACCTTGTAGCGACTATTATTTCTTCATCTAAAGTGCCAACTACGACGATTGTATCCAAAAAGTACTACTCCAGCAGTACTAATAACTGCATCCCTTCTAGTACTACCACTACTACATTGACAACTAGTACGGACATATCTTTATTCAGGTCTACTACTCCAGCAAACATACGGACAGTTTCTACTCTTAGGACCTTGTCTACGACTAGTATCCCTACAACTACATTGATAATCACAACACCAGTCCCATCAACAGCCATTACTCCTTTCATTACATCGAAAACAACCAGAGCGAATTTGCATACGATTACTACAAATTCTAACCCAGTAAGGTATTCAGATTAGAATAAATTTATAAGGGCGACGCAAACATGGAGATTCGAGCAAGCAAGGAAAATCTCAGGACAAGTCGGCTGCCAGAGTTATCGAGATACATTTTGCGTTCTCATATCTCATACTGAAAAACTTTGACTAAAACACTGTTTGAATTTTCCTTCACAAGTATTCCAACAGGTTGCTTTTCCTCCACATATTAGAGAAAGGAGATCCTGTTGGAACAATAAATAGTGCAAATGTTCTTAAAAAGAGAGAATATAAACTTAGAACCCTGTAATACATCGGCCTTTTGATTAAAACTATAAAATCTGGATCATTTGAGTATTTTTTCTATTTCTTAAAATACAGCTTGGCTGAGATAGGCAATACCCATAACTCTTTTATTTTGAAACTACTAAAAGATTAACATATTTTAATGTATACACTACTAAATCCCAACTTTGCAATCGCAAACGGTTAAAAAGTTTTGCCAGTCCCTTAAATCTTCTTTTACCTCTTTTGTTAGTCTAATGTGATGATGCGGTTTTGAGATGCCAATAGTCAAATTGATGAGTCGCCTAAGAAAGGCTCGTCCCGGCAAGACAACTGCGCAAGCAAAGTTAAGAGTACCTATGATGGATTGCAACTTTTTGAGATTAATTTTATTTTGAGCGAGATATAAATGTATGAGTTTAGAACATTTTCCAAGTTTGTCCGTGGGATCTAACCTCCATTCTCACGGAATCCAATTCGTATCCGAGGTAAGTCATGGTTGTTGATGGGGCAAAAGTTTTCTCCGCAGCCATAGGAACGCCGATATCAGCACATACAGTCAGGAAGCGACGAAGCTTATGCTGGAATTAGGCCGCTGGAGATCAGATGCATTTACGAAATACATAAGGTTAGGCAAAAGGGTCTCGGCTTTGTAACACTTCAGTCACTTTTTCTAAGATCGTCATTCTGCTGTGTGGGTTACTGTCTTTTTCAGGTCTGGTGGGTTTCGCAAACCTAGATCCCTGGTCATCGAACGTGCTTTGCTGGAATGCCATATACTCGACCTGTACTAATCTGCGTCTACCTGCCGTTTCGACCGCCAGGAGCGTATGACAGTACTCTAACAGCTCCGGAAGACCAACAGCGCATTCAGGAAGTATGCGGATCCGTTTTAAAGTCTCTTCCCAATCCTTCATACAGGCTGGATATATCATAACTACCGGGGCATATGAGGGTGCTCTACTGCCTCGGCAATACAGCATTCATCGATTTCATATTGCTCAACATTGATTTTTCTTTTCTTTGATGCTGGACACTTTTGTTCTTTGCCCCACCCACCTTTTGTGGCTGCCAGAAATGCAGCAATCTCTATTTGCTGTATTTCTGTTTATGGCGGTTGCAGCCTCAAAAAATATATTTATTATACCGTATGTCTCATTGTTCAGTTTCTTAACATGTTTCCTCTTTAGACTTTGTCCAGATAGTTATGTTATGCTGTAAATACATAGCAAATTTTTGGTTCAATACATTACATTTATTTCAATACAAAGTCACGAAAGTGGCCAGCATCAAACACAAAGTTTGTCTTTGTTTTAATTATGTACCCATATACTTTGACTTTGTAATTTTGTACGACTGACCTAACGAATTCTGTCTTTCACTCTCTGTCTTCCTTTTGACTCGATCAATGTCGTAAAGAGTAGTATGGTACATGCACATTTAATTTTACAATCTCATCAAACACGTTAGTAATAGAGACCTGTTTTCATTCACTTTCTTTCTGACAATAACTTGCACCCCTCTTCTACATGCGTAAGAGCACATCACACACACACACACACACACACACACATATATATATATATATATA
>JAECUM010053653.1:0-20410 GCA_016617855.1 Megalonaias nervosa
ATATATGTGTGTGTGTGTGTGTGTGTGTGTGTGTGTGTGTGTGTGTGTGTGTGTTAGATGATTTAAAAATCTAAAAAGAGAAGAGACAAAGTCTTCATCAATATCGTGACATTTTTTAACAACTAAGATATAGGCTAAAAGTGAGAAAATCAATGATAACGAAAAAGAAATTATCCCCTTACATAATTAACTATAAGAAAATAGAAACAATGTGATATGTATGTATGTGTGTGTGTATACACACACACACACACACACACACACACACACACACTCCTATGTATCTACCGGACACTGAACATTCATCTGATTGCGTTTATCCATAGGTGATCTAAATCTCGCTTACAACATATCTTGTGGTGAGGTTGTTGAGTCTGTGTTGTGACGATTTATAAATTGACACATAAAATCGGACCAGGAATCAAATTACCCTAGATTCTGGAACATGTACTTATGAGGGATGGGTAAACAATTTTTATTTTGACAGTATACCTCGTTACATGTTTTCTGTCACTGCATACAGCTACCTGGATTCATTTATTATTAATTTTGTTGTTGATTCATTAAATCAATTATATAGTCAGTCGGTCATTTACCTATTCATCCAACCATTGAGCTCTCGATCAATCGAATTAAATCTCTTCCTATGTATGTATGTATGTATGTATGTATGTATGTTCCAGTATATATATATATATATATATATATATATATATATATATATATGTTGTTATATATATATATATATATATATATATATATATATATATATATACCTGCTTATCTGCCGCTCCAACGATTGTTCTATCTATCTATCCATCAGGCTGAATTACCTGACTGACTGGTTTACTTTTTTATGTTATCCATGTCCTGGTCAATATATTGATTCTTTTTAAATATCCACAGCCTTAGGGTCACACAAACCATATAAACACACACACACACACACACACACACACACACACACACACTCTCTCTCTCTCTCTCTCTCTCTCTCTCTCTCTCTCTCTCTCTCTCTCTCTCTCTCTCTCTTTACCTGACCGCTCCAGTGGCCTAGTGGTTAGAGCGTTAGCCTCGAATGCGTGTTCAAACCGCGGTCGAGTCATCCCAAAGACTTATAAAAATGGTACTAGCAGCTGCCTCGCTCGGCGCTCAGCATTAACAGGTTAGCGTTAGGACTGGTCGGCCTGGTATTAGGATAATATGACTGGACACACACACACACACACACACACACACACACACACACACACACAAAACCCCTGTACCTATAAATAAAATAGTTATGAATTTATGTTTATCAGTGAGTGTGTTTACTCGAATTAATGGATGACAACCAAAATTCAGGCTGTGGGCAGGAAGGAAAATAAATACCATTTCAACGTCAGGTGTGATTGTAAATGGATATTAAGCCTTTGATTTCTTTTATAGTGAAGAGCCCCAAACCTAACAACTAACGTCGACTCTTAGCTAGAAACCACGCTCAATATAGAACATCTGATCAGTGTGGATGTGTCACGAATAAATTTGAAAAGATGCCCTTCCTACTTTGTCTACGCATTCATTCATTCATTCATTCATTCGTTCGCTTTTTCGTTGGGTGGTTCATTCATTCATTCGTTCGTTCGTTCGTTCGTTCGTTCGTTCATTCGGGGAAACTTGGTAGCTCAGTGTGTAGAACATCAGTCTCGTAATTCAAGGCGTTGATACCCGTTCAACTCTACTCAGGAGGTCGGTTGTTACATTGTGTCTTTGGCACTAGTTCCCATTTTCTGGGCATGATATTGTCAATTCATTCATTCATTCATTCATTCATTCATTCATTCATTCATTCATTCATTCATTCCTCTCTTCCTTCCTGCTGGGAAACCTGGTAGCTCAGTTTGTAGAACATCAGTCGTAATTCAAGGCGTTGATAGCCATTCCGCTCTGCTCAGGTCGGTTGCTACGTTGTGTTCTTGGCACTAGTTCCCATTTTCTTAGCATGATATTGCGAATACTTTGTTAAAAGTGCCGTTATCCCACCACAAAAAATTCATTTAGTCATTCAATAAGCCGTTACCTAATCACGAAAATTCAGCCAGTCATTAATTCAGCCGTTACCCCACCATAAAATCATTCAGTCATTCAGTCAGCCATTATCTCTCTACAACACTGATTCAGGCATTCATACAGTCGTTACTCCAGCACAAAAATCATTCAGTCTGTAATGGTGCGAAATTTTGTAGAATAATTTCGTAGTACATTCTGTCATGGTCAGCGTGACACGTAATCAAGACTGATGTACTGGCTAAGCTCGCAAAAACTTCGCACCTTGTAATAGTTAACTTCTCCTGCTTGAGACATGAAGTGAAATTAATTAGGGTCCGTTCGATAACGGTCAGAGACATTGAAGATGCCAACGTTAACGCAAGGTCAATAGCGTAAAATGACAACAGTTGGGGAAAACCAGTGAAAATGTTCGGACATCTTGGGCCATTTAAAACAGGGTCATAAAATTATATTTTCGAGAATAGTTATTAATAGGACTAGAGAGAATTATTCTTACTTTGCTGGGAGTGATACAGGTTTTGTCGGGAAAAGAAAGTAATCCGGATTAGCTAAGCTAAACGAGGAGATGTGGGGTCCCAGCCGAAAATCAGGCTTTTAAGAAATTCCACTCGCGATATTAATCAGTCTAAGTTCTGAGGAAAGCCAGAATTTTAGCTCCAGGAAATAATAAGTGTTCTCGTTAAATTGCCATAGGGACTCGTGTCGGAAAGTGAGGAACACGAAAGGAGAGAGATTCAACTTCAAAGAAAGGTACGGGTATCGATTAAAGCACAAGGTTAGACTCAATTGTATACAATATATATTCATTAAAATAGTTTGTAATTTTTTGTTGACATTATTTATTTTAAATTTATACAGAATTTTTTCCTTGAGTTCAGAAGTAACTGTTTGCATACATTTTGTCTCAAATGTTATATGACTCATGTACTATATGAATGAGTTCGGATTTAGTTGTTTTGTATGTAATATAAATCATGTATCATAAACCTTTCATGCATTTCTGGTGAGAAGTACATTTTCTGTCTTATATGATTTGCATCAGGTATGCTGATAATTGATTTTTGTATGTCTGGAAATGTTTGTCAATGAATCGCTAATTAGCAAAGTAACGATGTTAGAATAAGGAGTGAAGTCCATTAATTCGTTGTGTAATTAAGTTGTGAATACCTTTCAATCGAGAATCGAGGTGTAAGCATTTAGAGCGTGTGTCGACAGGAATAGTTCGGCTGATAATCTATAGCCTAAGCAGGACAGTAATAGTTATCTGAGAGGTCTAATTATGTCATAGTTCCAGTTAAGAATGCCAGAAGCCTCTAGAAAGGACATAAATTAACATTCACACGGTTGTAAGTATGTATTAGGTTGCAACCTGACCATAGTTTATTTCTGATGAATTACGATACACGATATCTGACGTAAAGATTAAGAAAAACCCTGACACGTATGTAGGCTGGGTATTATATTTTAATTCGTAGAAAAAAATATCTCCATACTGTGGTTGGGTATTATATTTTAATTTGTAGAAAAAAATTATCTTCATACTGTATTGCATAGTGGGAAAAGATCACAGTTGACAGCAAACACGGTTGGTGACCAGAGAGAGAGAGAGAGAGAGAGAGAGAGAGAGAGAGAGAGAGAGAGAGAGAGAGAGCAACGCCGACTATCACCAACAGTGATTTGGAAAGACCGGTAGTTCGATCAGTAACTCGATTATATGATGAAATTTGTTTTATCAGTATAACATAACGGTTGCTTGAATTTTCGCATAAATGTTTTAACTAAAAACATAAGGAGTGGGGATCTCACTCATCATCATCATAATCTTTTGACACAGTCATTTATTCAGTCGATACCCCATAAAAAAAAGTCATTCAGCCTTTCATACAGCCGTTACCCCGCCACAAAACCATTCAGGATTTCATTCAGCCGTTACCCCAACACAAAAAAAAATTGTTCAGTCATTCATACAACCGTTGCACAGTCACAAAACAATCATTACATCATTCATTCAGTCGTAACCCACCACAAAATCATGGAGTCATTCAGCCGTTACCACACCACAAAATAATTCAGTCATTCATTGAGCCGTTACCTCACTACAAGGGGCCCCGAGTGGCCGAGTGGTCTAAAGCGCTCATCGTTACGGATCACTGCCATCTCACCTCTGTTTGCGTGAGTTCGAGTCTCAGGCTCGGCTAACGTGGACACATGAGAAAGCCTGCCAGTAGCTTCTCGTGGGTCGGTGGTTCTTCCCGGGGTTTTCCAGGGTTCTTCCTCCACCAATTATACTGGCCGCCATGTATAGCCTATCTTGTGCTGAAAAATGGCGTTAAACCCTACAACAACAACAACAACAACAACCTCATTACAAAATATCATTCTGTCTCTCATACAACCGTTATCCCACCATAAAAAAAAGCATTCAGTCACTCGGCTGTTACCCAACAACAAAGCAGATAATTGATTCATTCATTCAGCCGTGACCCCACCATAAAAATCATTAGGTCATTCAGCCGTTACTCCATCACAAACAATTGCTCAGTCATTCATAGAGCCGTTGCCCTACCACAAAAAAATAATTCAGACATTCATACACCCGTTAAACCTCAAAACAAAATCACTCAGTCGTTTATACCGCCGTTAGGTAGACACAAATATTATCCAGTCATTCATTCAGCCGTCATACAACCACAAAAATGTCATCCAGTCATTCATTCAGTCAGCTGTAACCCCACCACTAAAATTCAGTTAGTCATACAGCCGTTACCCTACCCCAAAACAATCATTTAGTAATTCATTCAGCCGTTACACCTCCACAAAAATGATTCATTCAGTTATTCATCCGTTTCCCCACCAAAAACAAAATCGTTCAGTCAGTCGCTCTACCGTTACCCACCACAACAAAACCATTCAGTCATTCATTCATCCGTTATCCTACCACAAAATAATCATGCAGTGATACATACGGCCGTTACCCCAGGCATTCATACAGTCGCTATCCAACCGCAAACAATCATTCAGTCATCCTTCAGCCGTCACACAGCCGCAAAAATATAATCCAGTCATTCATTCAGCCGTTACACTACCACAAAAATACCCAGTCTTTCGTTCAGCCGTTCCCCTGCCACAAAAACTCATCCATTCATTTATACAGCCGTTAACGCACAACACAAAAATCATTATTCATTCACCGGTTACCCCACCACAAAAGGATCAGTCAGTGATTCATACAGTCGTCACCTCACCACAAAATATCAGCCATTCATTCAGACGTTATTCCACCATAACCCTCCCCCCCCCCCAACAAACAGCAAAACATTCAGTCATTCATTCAGCCAGTTTGTGTGTATGCATGTATGTATGTCACCCACATAACGTCCAACTATGGCAATTACTAAATCTATAGCAATCCACTGTTACCTTTAATCTCACTGATTCCTAGAAATCTTGTGATATTTTCAGAGAAACACCCTCTACATCATGTAACTTACGGTCCGTTATCGATCGGCGTGCCAAATGGAAAAAGCTGAATGAGATTAAATCCCAAGAAGTGCATCTGGTCAAGAAAGAATAAATTGCACTTAGTGACAACAAATAACTGTACACCGTTTTTAAATACACATAACTCTATCCATACGGGTTATTAAGAAAAACCTGACCTGGGATCGAATAAGGAAATTACATTCAATATAGCTAATGATTTCACAGGGGATGTACGTATGTATGTGTGTGTATGTATGTATGTATGTATGTATGTATGTATGTATGTATGTATGTATGCACTTGTGTGTATGCGTCTATCTGTGTTGTAATGCGGAATGAATATGTATTAAGCAGCACTGGTACTCTTTTAGGAGATAGTAATTAGCCATGGAAAAAGATGTCCCTTAGCTGAGATGCCAGGTGTCCGATGTGTAAGATGGGGTAATGACCCAAACTGTTCATACGGACCAAAGTCACAAATATTACATCCAGTTTAGTGCCCACGAATGCAGTCCCAGCCTATTTTTATAGCATTTATTCCTCTCTCATTTTGATGGTGATACAAGGATTAGATATAGACATTCAAGGTACTGATTGAATGGTAATTGTCTATTCTTTAGAATAGGGGCATTATGATGTGGTTATCGGCGTGTATTTTGGCGACATTGCGCAGTGCACAAAGAGGCATTGATGATGATCCGTAAGTTAAATCTGTGACCCATTGCACGTTGCTGTGTTTACGGGCCAGACCCTCTAACATTGCCGGATTAGAATTCGGACAGAGTGGAAAGTTAAGTACTGAGAAACAAATGTATAGCCTGCAGACATCCCATACAGCCAGGCACTCAGGATACGCAGAATCTGCTCCGACGATGAAATATTACCAAAAAAGATCTGAAAAGCTATCTGAATATTTGATTCGCCGAGGTTACGACAAAGACCTGAAAGCGGATGCACACAAAGAGCTAAACAAATGAAACGTAATGACCTACTACACTACAGAGAGAATGAAAAGGGTTGATCGGATAGCATTTATTCTGACCTACCATCCAGACAACCCCCAAGGCAGGTAAAATCATCCAGAAACACTGTCCCATCGTGGAATCGTGTGACACATTAAGTTAATCTTCCCGAACAAACCAGTAGTAGCCTACCGGAGACTAAAGTAAACCCTGAAAGACATCTTAATCAGGGCGAAGCTAACGCCAATAACTAACCAAGACCACACTAGTAAATCTAGCCCCCGTGGAGATAATAGGCGCAAAACCTGCCAACATATGATAGAGACCAGCACATTTTCTAGCACAGCGACTAGCGAAAAAAAGGAATATACATGGTCCAAACAGAACGTGCAAAACAGAGAGTGTAAGATCTGTAGCCTTTATTATGTCGGAGAAACTGAAAAATTACACAAAAGGATCAATCTTCACAGATCTAATTGGATGACAAAGAAACTGTATTGAAGTCCAGTTGCAGAACATCTTCTCTTCCTGTTGCCACACATTTAGTGATGCAACACTTATCGCAATTGCTCACAAACCCAACTGGAGTTCCGAAACCAGGAAAGAAAACGAATCTCACTGGATTCACCGCCGTAGAACATTGAAACCTAGCGGTTTTAAACCAAGAAGACTAGAAAAAGAAGCCAAGCACAAATAAAATCATCATCTTTTTGCAGCCGGCACATTTTCTTTTAAATAATTCTTTAAATTTGTGTATTAGTCACCCAATAGCCTACAGTTACTACTAACACAATGAAATATCCGGGATATAATTTGCGGATACGCAAATTTACATTAAAAAATATGGCGATATGGCGCATCCATTTCTAGGTCATTATAAAATGTGTTTCAGCATCAGCATCAACTTGAAGCCAACTACCTGAAACATGAAATCTTTCAAGCTTTTATTCCTTTAGAAACAGTCATGAAAAAGTCTGCAACCTCAACGCTTTTTGTGTTTTTTTTGTTTGTCCTGTCTGTGTTTTGTATTTGCCTTAGAAAAAGACTGTTTTAAAGTAGAAACGCTCAGGCTTGTTAGAAAGTAATTTTGCACTGTTCGTTGTCAGTTTATTGCATTTGTCCTAATCAATCCTGACACATGCGATCCCTTACTGGATCCAGTGTACTTGAAAGGACACATCTATCCTAACCAAACTACAACTATGATAATAGAACCAAAATATATATATTCGCTTAAATTGCGTCAATATATGTAGGAATTGAATTCCATCTGGTCGGTGGAATGAGACTCTATATAAAGCGTCTATTGTTTTAAGTACATGCACGTAAGATATTACATCAGGTATATACATGACCTGAAAAATAGCTGATATGTGGTATCAGGTAGGTAGATAACCTGACCTATACTTTACCTTGCAGGAATGGCATTCATGATCGAAAATATTGAATGGGGGCTGACAATATATGTGTATATCTGTGACTTTAAATGGGACATCCATTGAAGATTGTCCAGGAATGACAATACATGAGTATGTATATGACTTTTAAAAGGGACGTCCGTTGAAGTATGTCCGGGATCACGCTCTACATCCAGATGATAAGTGAATGAAGGTTATGTAAACGAGGATTTGAAAGACATTTATGTGAATGAAGATTAGTTAAAACCAGGAAAAGACATGGATGTGTGAATGAAGGCTACTTAAAACAAGAATCTGAAATGCAGGGATGTGTGAATGAATGTTACTTAAAACGAGGATTTGAAAGTCGGGGGATTTGTTATTGAAGGTTACTTAGAACGTGGATTTGAACCGCAGTGATTTGTGAAAGTACAAACTTGTAATACGTAATCTGCAGTTCAAACAAGTGCTGGAGAAGCACCACTTTTGAAAGATAACGAATTACATTAAGTGGGTGCATGAAAATGTGTTTCCAAGTGTGATTGGAAAGATTGTTTTATATTTAAAAGTAGATGAACGGAGACGTTTGTCACCTTTTGCAATGAATAAAAAAACTAATAATGTTGCAATGTGTCTGGCTAAATGTCGCGATTTAGACATGTATGCATTATCTGTATTTCCAATATACCCAGCAAGACGAAAGTACTAATTAATAAATATTTATTTATTAAAAGTGTCTGCATTCAATGCAACAGATGTCCGTCATGCTGGATCTTGAATTGTCCATCTATCTAGATGTGCTGGTGGAAGATTAGATGGATGGATGGACGAAAGGACGGATAGATAGATAGATAGATAGATATATAGATAGATAGATAGATAGATAGATTTCAGAAAAACGCGAGCGTAAAGCTTCCTTCGCACCAATCCTCAGAATAGGCATATTGTACCAGAAAGTGAAATTTGATCTCATTCCTGAAGGAACAGTATTAGTATCTGATAAGAATATAAGAAATTGGGAAAAGAACAATTATACTTGGTAATGAAGATAATTGGCCTATGTGACGGCATATCGGCGTTTTGCGTCTATTTATGTAAAAAGAAAGCACTCTTTGGATGAAAAGAAAAGAAAGAAATGTTTTTTTTTTATTCCTTCCTCCTCTCTTTCACACACACACACACACACACACACACACACACACACACACTTCGATATATAATTGTTTACAGTGCGTTGTGTTCTGTAGCCCTTAATCCCACAAGATCAGCTGGTTGGTTTTATGTGATTCTTTTTTTTGTGTGTTGAAAGGACGCAAGTAAATGAAGTTAAAAGCGGAAAGACGTGAACCTAAAACTAAAGCAAATACACATATGCCGAGAAAATGAGCTTAAATCATGAAGATGCAAAACAAACTTAAAACTCTTGACGAAGTTAAGGGCTTGCAGAGTGTCAAACAATCGAACAACTCTTGGCGAAGTTAAGGGCTTGCAGAGCCATGCGCACGCACTGCTGATCAAACAGATTTCATTTGTTGTTTTTAGTTTCTTTATATTATTTTACATTATATGTAGCATTGGTGATGGTGATCGTAGTCGTTGTTTTAGAACCTTCAGGATAAATATAGTAGTAGTTATGGTAACAGCAATAGTAGAGGTGGTTGTCGATAACGACGACGATGATGATGATGATGAAGTGACTTCTTACTGCAGTAGCATACGTGAAATTCAAGGAGCAAGACGTTAATATATTCAGCCCCTGTAAAGATAAAGCATCTAAGACCCTTAATTATGTACAACCACGCATGTTTACCTAAGCAGTTGATCAAACACGTTTATCTTCAAGTGGAAAATGGGAAATCTAATCATTCGCTGTGGTTAGTCCTCACTCTTCTATTGGAAGAGGCATGATTGAACCATAACAGTGTATTGAGCAAATAAAACCACTACCTTAATATGGTATGAATGAAAAGACGTAACATTCTTCCATTATTCTCAAGTTTTCTAATAAGCTTCCGTCTATCCGCCCTCTCATCCTTGTCTCCCTTACCATGTCTCCCTTTAATCTCTCATTAAACTGCAGTTTGTAAATTTTCGTTAGTAGTAGATATTGAAGTATCTACTTACCTTGACCATACATGGTAATCATGTGCAAGATGGATGCTGTTCTTGTCTATCTCTACTTTCGTCTTTGGGAGGTGTTCAAAGATACCCAAATCACCTCTGCCCCCACCCCCAATCGTCTCAACATATTCAGTCATAACAGGAAAATACATTATGTATGAAAGGGATTATGGCTTGTGATCGACAGGTTATGTAAAGGGGATGGACGTTAGGAGCATGTATTCTTGGGGTGGGGTTGGGTTATATTTCATACAGTACGTAGCGATTTACGAAGGCGAGTCACCGAAGTTATTCTAATATACCTTGCAATGGAGGGGGGTTGTGCTCCATGGACTGGATTTGTATAAAGGTGACAGTGATTGCGACACTACGCCTCGGGCATGCAACACACACACACACACACACACACACACACACACACACACACACACACACACACTGTCTCTGTCTCTCTCGACCGCTACGGTGGCCAGTTGGTTAGAGCGTCCGCCTCGGATGCGGGAGGTTGCGGGTTTGAACACAGGCCGAGTCATACCAAAGACTTATGAAAATGGTACTAACAGCTGCCTCGCTAGGGGCTCAGTATTAAGAGGTTAGTGTTAGGACTGGTTGGTCTGGTGTCAGGATAATGTGACTGGGAGGGACATCATGCTACATGTCTGCGGCATGATGCCCCAGTACTAGACATCACTATAAACTGCCACACTGCAGACATCGTAGCGTTATGACTGAATTTTTTAAAAAAAAAGCTACGTTAAAAATCCAAACACACACACACACAAACTCTCTCTCTCTCTCTCTCTCTCTCTCTCTCTCTCTCTCTCTCTCTTAACTGCTTAATTCATCTTACCCCTGAGTCATGACGGCCAAGCGCACTTGAAAGGGTAAACACACAGGTTGAAATTCATGGTAAATTAGAAGTGGCACCGTATAATTGTATTTAAGCCCACCGAAATGTTTTAGAATTAAACGAGTATCTTCAAATAACGTACAGTCGTCTGTACTCAACAAATAGTGTGGTAAAGTGAAATCATATTGCAAGTCTTTAAGTCATCGACTTCATTTTATCACTAGTAATTGGCTTTAAAAGGTATTTTTAAATTATTTAAGTGTTGATGATGCCCGCTTCACAGTATCAGCGTCATAAATACTGTCAAGGGTCCTTAGTAGCAACGCAAACGGGGGGGGGGGGGCAACATCGAGTAATGCGACAACCTTGATAAAAGTGCTGTAACATGTATGCTGACTTAGTTTAAAGAGTCTCTCTGAGGGTTCAAAGGTCATATGGGGTCATTAAGTGCATGTAGGGTCAGAATTGACGCTTCTCACGTATATTTTATATGCAACGTCTTTTATATTGTACTTTGTTGTTTGATTTTCCGGTCAAGCTAAAGTGACCAATATGCTAAAAGTGCTGAATACTGTGTTCTTTCGCTATCTATTAGAGTGCTTCTTTTGAGAAGCAAAGTTTATGTAAAAGTTTATTCAATGCATGGTGCATAAGTAGTTAATTTCTAAATTTGATGATTATAAATATAATAAAACTAAAAAAAATATTTAAGATATTGTGCATATATTCAAGGGCTTAGACTAACCCAATAGTGCAAAAGTCCTACATGAATAAAGGTCATTAAATGCAATTGCTTTCAACTACAATTTTTGTCGTCTATTTCATATGAGGTTTGTTTAAGTTTTCTTAGCTTAGAAAGGGTGATTAAAGTGCAAAAATATGGCGTTTCATACTGCAACGTGGTCATTTTCTTTTACGGCGCGAAAGTCATATAAAGGCCATTACATGCCAATGGGATCAAATTATTGACTTTCTGAATTCTTTTATATATTAGTGTGAGTTGGATATTTTCGTATTTAGTATTTAGGACCTAAAATTAGAAATTTCATATTTTGCATGACGTTTTTAACATAAATTCAATGGCACAGATATTCTCTTTGATGATGCTAAAGTTATATGTCGTTATAGGCTGCATCACGCGCAAAGAGGGCCAAATTACCATTTGTATCGTCCATGTTGCATTTAGTGTTCAATAGACTACATACATGCATTCCCTGGCAAAGCAAAAATGAGCACCATGGTGAAAATGTTCTCTGACGTATTATTTCTTACGGCTGTTTTCTGCGGGACGATTACGATCTTCTGCAATAAGATCAAGATCATCTGCAATAGGGTCTTTTGCGGGTGGTGATGGCTATATATTTCACTGTGTACAACTGATAGCAAATTGTCCGTCACCTTTTTGCAATAGGGTCTTTTGCGGGTGGTGATGGCTATATATTTCACTGTGTACAACTGATAGCAAATTGTCCGTCACCTTTTTGCAATAGGGTCTTTTGCGGGTGGTGATGGCTATATATTTCACTGTGTACAACTGATAGCAAATTGTCCGTCACCTTTTTGCAATAGGGTCTTTTGCGGGTGGTGATGGCTATATATTTCACTGTGTACAACTGATAGCAAATTGTCCGTCACCTTTTTGCAATAGGGTCTTTTGCGGGTGGTGATGGCTATATATTTCACTGTGTACAACTGATAGCAAATTGTCCGTCACCTTTTTGCAATAGGGTCTTTTGCGGGTGGTGATGGCTATATATTTCACTGTGTACAACTGATAGCAAATTGTCCGTCACCTTTTTGCAATAGGGTCTTTTGCGGGTGGTGATGGCTATATATTTCACTGTGTACAACTGATAGCAAATTGTCCGTCACCTTTTTGCAATAGGGTCTTTTGCGGGTGGTGATGGCTATATATTTCACTGTGTACAACTGATAGCAAATTGTCCGTCACCTTTTTAAAAGAGAGGCTTGTTTCTTCAATAAACCAAATATATTTTCAGTCAAATTAATCTCTTGAACAAAAATCAAATTGAGATTAATAGTAGAATAAAGTCAGGGTTTTGGAGTGCTTTTATTGAAATCACAACACAACTTTATATGCATTTCAACCAACAACGTTGCCTCGTAAGATACACTATAGGACGTTCTTACAGCCTGACAAAGAGTTGTACAGTTAATGTATTTAAATGCCTTGTCATTACAGGCTGACTGTATGGAAAATCTTAAACATCTGAAAGAATCTATCAGAAGAAACAAAAATCCCCCTAACTTAAAAGCCATACATTGATGAGAAGAAGAATATCCACATGAATAACACTCAAGCATGGTTGTATATGTTCGTCTGGGTAAAGTTGAAATCCTCGCACACAACAGGTGGATATTAATGTGGAAGCTGAGATGGACTGATTCTAATCTGTAATGTCTGTGGAGTATTATGACATATCTATAAGAACATTGTTAGGAAACATAATTTTAATACGACAATAAATTAGCTATATAATCCGCTGTCAATATTATTATTTCTGCATCTTACGCTGATGACCCGTGTTCATCTTTAGAATTCTAAAATATTTATTCAAGCCATGAACCTCAGTATGGTTGCAATGCGTCGGTGATGACATCATAACCTATAGTCTCTTGATGTTTGAGGAAAACCATCGTTTCTTTTTCGATGTAAAACGCTGCCTCTTTATTACGCTACTGATTTGCGCATGAAGTGAACGCGTCATAATCTACACAGCCTATACTGAGGCAAACTGTAACAAGCCCGTGTTCTAGTGGTGGCATCCCACCCTCACAAAAAGCTCAAGTAAATTATTTAACTTGCAAAGCACATAAGAGTTATTTCTCTAAAACCGAGAACTTATATTAAGGGACATCAATAAAGCGGCAACAATAAAACTGATTTATATCAATATAACGCGCTATATGAACATACTTGTGTCATAAAAAGGACAGTGGTAGCGGGGTCTTTTTGCTTTGCTTTTTGAAATTGTATTATCCGAATTGTGAACTAAAGCATAAATATTTTTAGGTTATACATATCCTTGCTTTGGATTGCACCATCCTTCTCCCTCACCCCTTTCTGTTAAAATAGCTTTTCAGTAAACATGTTTTATAAGAAGATCCGCGATGCAAAGAGGAAGCAGGGAGAAAACAGGTCATGAAAGCCGAATACTGAATTTCCACAACTTCCAATTAAAATATTGAGGAGGAGGTAGATCAGAACTGAAGTGATGGCCAAATATTATTGGATCGTCTTAATTGAACGCTCACGAAATTCTTGAAAAACACAAATCTCATGTACCTTATATGTCGTATAATTGTATCTGTACTATATTCATTAATTCTGTCTTAGGACATAATGAAATTGCAGAGCAAAAAATACTTTTATAACATTTCATTTTTAAATATTGAGCGTTAGCAGGCTTATGTACACTGTATATGTTGTTTCTATTCCTTGTTCAAATATATGGCCACTAAACCCTCAATCTTATTCGTCAGGCCGAAGCCGATTTATCAAACAGTATCGCTGAAACGGTTTAATCTTCGTATATGTATCAAATGCCTGGTCACATATATACTACAAATACCTGGTCGACTTTATTTCACCTGTTTAAACAATCTACGTAACAGGTAATTTATACACTCTCTCTTTTTGATATCAATGAATTTGTTAAGGAGTGGATCGCACATTCCTGTGTCTTTACGGTTGGGTGTGTAAAGGAAAAGACCGCAGATTAAATGATGACACGTCCAGTTGTCATGCATATATTAGCATACAATTCGAGAACTACCTTGCGTAGATACTAGGTGTAATTTGCTATGTAGTGAGATTCTTCTGTTATTGCATTAGCATGCCTGTATCGTATTTGCCTATATTATATTAAAGGAACAGATTGACATCGGTTTGTGCAAGTCATTGCGCGGCGACATAGGGAGATTTATTTACTTCCTGATAAAAACGTGAATAATAAAAATGAAATGAAAATATCATGATATATACTCTTTCCAGCTTAGATCGGCAATTATCCCAAGGTTTATGGAACTAAAAATACCGTCTTCTCCATGCGTAAACGTTTAGTATAATTTTTGTCGGGGGGGGGGGGGCTGAATAATGATGTATTTTTGTCCCATTATAGGGCTTACTTGTATAATTTGAGACTTCAAGCTTGATTATGTTCATTATGATAACAACGCTTCCAGCGACTACATTTTTAAATAGCTCAGGTCAATTCTCACATAGGTAAGTATATAAATAGTCGACAAACCCAACAAAATGGGAGGCATTTCATTCAGAATATGTGCGTGTATACTTTGAAACAAAAGTCATCAATTTCGGTTGAAATGGTATACGTCTGTATTTTTCTTCTAAATAAGTAGTCATATGAACCGGAAAATACCGCGGGTGTAATGTGATATACAGTTAAGGAGTGTTTTATGCGATGTCTAACCGCAGACGCCATTTGAGATATTGGTATTTACTTGTCTGGGTGTGATAAGATTATAGCTACCATATGGTACCCGATCCATATTCTCCGTTAGACTTTATCGCCCCCTATTTCATTTGCATCAGCTCAAGCAGTCCAGTTTTAAAACTGAGCAGTAATGCAGGAAAGGGTAGGCATCATATGTTACACTGGACTTGTGATTGACCAATGCAGATTGAGCTTTATTATCTACAGTAATCAAGCAGCATGTGCAAAATACTAGTTTGTGTGAAGTCGATGGGAATTATTGTTGGATTTCGGGGCGCATGGAGTTGCATAGGATAGTAACGTACCGTTGAATGAAAGTCAAACCCGTACACTTGCGTATGTTATGTCTATGGACCACCGACCCTGTCACTGGTATCGGGTAATTGACAGGTACACCCGGAGGCCTAATCAGTAGGGTAGCGAGGGTACTTAGCGCCCGGGGACAAAACATAAACTTGGCGCCCCTTTCGAGTGCATCTGAGATAACGAATAGTTGTATTTTCCTCATTCTGGCACCCCTGGCACATGGCGCCCGGGGACAACTGTCTCCCCCTGCCCTCCCCAAGCTACGCCACTGGGCCTAATGTCCATCACCTCTCCCACTGCCACTATATATATATATATATATATATATATATATATATATATATATATATATATATATATATATATAACACATGCAAATTCAAAATCGTCAGAACATTAACATTTTTCAACCATTTTTCATGAAATTGTCAGTATATGCAGAAAAAGCATTATCATTAATTCACATGGGGTTAACATAAAATACCCGATTTGATATATGCTCTGCTAATGAGTAGGCATGGTTATCTCCGCTGGCGATATGTCAGTTTGCACCAATTGACGGTGAATTCCCATTCACAGGCGATAGTCTGGTTTCACATGTCATTCTCTCTTAGGGGCTAACCTTGGCCAGTCAGTCAATTAGATCTCGATCATGAACAGCTTTCCCCGATAACGACTAAATTTAGACACAACCTTGGCGACATCTTCTAAAGGGTCAACACTTTGGAACCTAGGCTCGCGAAGATGCCTTGGTGTTATATACCCCTGCTCCGCTTACAAAAAAAAAAAAAAAGTCTTGGCTTTTAAAAATCATTTTCAACAAGAACGTCTTTAGTAAGGGCAACATCTGACACTTTAGCTTAATTCTTTGCAGAATATTCTCGTGGTTATTTATAGTTTTTTTTTATTTTTTATTTTGTTCCTTTTTTACCCGAATCTAAAGCATGGGTCCACAAAACGTTGGAGGATTTAGACAAGAGCGCCTTCGATGAGTAAGCTTCAATATGTAGGTGAAATTTGCCCCCCCCCCTTAATCTTTCCTCTTCTTCGACAATATCCCCGTACATTTCAAGAAAAATAATGATTTTGAGCGAGAAAATTCAATTTATTAAACAAAATCCGACATCAGGAAATGTCATTGGTCTTTTTATCCTCCCCCTCCCAAGTTAATGAAAGTATTTTTTTAATATCTGAACTAGATACCAAATTAACGTATATTAACATTACGAAATCCACATATCTGTAAGATTTAAAGAAAGGATTAAATTTTCAAATATGTATTCACAAGCTTGTCCACAAAATCTTATCAAGAAAAATTGTTCATCAGTGTGTGTGTGTGTGTTAATATGAACAACACAATTTATAAATGGTGGTATGTACAATTGGATAAATACAGTGCCATCTAGGAAGTTTCAGTTGGATATTGGTACCCGTACTAGGTGTGTTTCCTAAAAATAAAGTAACCGCAAATCATTCATGAGCTGATATCTATAACACAAGGAAGATCAAATGTATAATAGTAAGTACCGTTATATTTGCTAATAGCCGCTTATCTTTGCAAGACTTTAACCACAAATATATTGAACTCCTCCATCTCTAAGAAAGATATAGATCTAACCATTCACATGAAAGAAAAAATATATGAAAAGCTATGTTTAAAAAACTGCACTACTTTATTACTGTACTGTATCCATTGAAAGGATATTTGTGTTAACTTCGACACTCTGAATAATATAAATACGTGTCGGGATGATATTAATCACATCCCTGTGAAATTTGTGAAATAATGTTTTGGTCACAGAGGAATAGTATGGGGAAAATATTTCAATAACTGACACCAGGAACGAACGAATGAAATAGATAACGAATGAACAAAATAACAAAAATGTAACTAACCAAAGAAATAAATTCATGCATTAATATTCTATAGATTCAATCGAACTTGATTACTTCTAAGTTCGCACCTTTGGTGCACACACACACACACACACACACACACGAAAAATTGTCCTATGTCAGAGATACTTTCTATGCACATGCGCAGAATCTTCAGTACCATCTCCAAAATAGGTCACAGTAACTCAGATGATTTTCAGTAAGTTTGGTTGGTGAAAGGGAGTAACTGTACAATGTCAACTCAGTTTTTATTTAATTGAGAATAGCTAGCTATTCGAAAACATAACACTAACTTTAGAATGGAACTATATAAAGAAGAAAAATTAAACATAATGCAATTACTTCCCTTCTTCAAACACGATACAACTAAAAAATAAAATAGAGACACGTAACTACGGTAAAAAAAAAATGCAACCCCCCCCCAAACAAATATTACATTGAAGATCGTTGCTTTTCAATAAAAAACGCATGAGCGAACATTGAACTTTTAAAACATTCTCCTCAAGATGTGCCACACTGATTTCAGTAACAATTTCAGTTTATCATATTTATGTAGCTTCAAAAACAACGATCGAATGTACGGTATGTAATTGACGAAATTTTTTTTTTTTTCTTTTATTACATATGAAAACATAAAGGGACATTATTCGAGACCATTTACAGATTTCTGAAGCAAAAGATAAAAAGTAGCATGTAATATTAGTGCTGTTGCTACAATGTGTCCGTTTATCTTCTGTTTTTGTTTTCTTTTTCTCTAGGACACTTTAAACAATTCACCTTATATTTTCAGATTTCAGTGTGAAACAAAGTCGATAACATTTATTCCGTTCAAATATTTTGCTCTCTGTCTGTCTCTCAGATCTAAATGAAATTGATGAATGCGTCTGTCAGTCATAGATGGAGACGCTCAGTCAATATCCATTTACTCAAGCCACACTTTAATGGCTCAAACGAGCAGGGCGCCCATCCTGTGTTCATTGATTAAAAACTAGTTTCGGTTTTCTGCTTGAAAATAATTACAAACCCGAAAACAGGAAGTGATACATACTGTTGAGGTCAATTTGGCTTCTCTGAAACGTCTCTGATAATCGTGAAAACACCCTCAGACAACGATCGCTTGACTAATTGATTGATTGAGTCACATAAATTAGCATCGTCTAATTTCTCTGATGATGCTCGAATTTTTTCAAACTCTCGTAATGGGACCCCGAGTGGCCGAGTGGTCTAAAGCGCTCACCGTTACAGATCACTGCCTTCTAACCTCTGTCTGCGTGGGTTCGTGTCTCGGATTCGGCCAATATGGGTATGTGAGAAAGCCTGCCAGTAGCTTCTCGTGGGTCGGTGGTTCATTCTGGGGTTTTCCCGGGTTCGTCCTCCACCGTTTATACTGGCCGCCATGTATAGCCTATCTTGTGCTGAAAAATGTGGTTAAACCCTACAACAACAACCTCTTATAATAAAGATAATATTCAATAACTATTTAACCGTGACCAAGCATAAATTCATGGCGATCCTTTCGTACTAGTAACAGCATGGACACCACCAGGGCTGGTGCAAGGATAGTTACCACCTTGTACCCCCCCCCCATCCGGTACCGCTTGTTATAAACTGTTCATTAGTATAATACACGTTCGGCTCGAAAATTTATTAATTTCATTATTTAGTGGACTTTAATAACTTGACTACTTCGCTTTTGGCGCACCCCACCCCCCAAACTTGGCGCCCTAAGCGGCCGCCTAGCTCGCCTAGCGGGTAAACCGGCCCTCCCCTCCCCCTCTTGAATCTCTCTCTAGTAAAAATATCCGTATTGTTTGGACTTGTTAAAAGCCCGTTTTGCCGTGCAGGTACCGTCATGCAAATGTCGACATAACCGCTAACTTCATGAATTTTAAATGTGACACGTACTCGAGTTAACTTATATAAATGAATGTTATCGCCACAATCCAGCAGCTTCCGCCTTCGTGGACATGGTCAGCGATAAACAGAACTCAACAGACTCTAATTTCTTTTTTGGATAGCGCACTCGTTTGGCACCTCTGCGAACCAGAATTAAACATCGGTTTCGACAAATGCACAGTTACATGTTCGTCCATCCAAGGTCGATAGTTCTCTTCGGGTTATCAGGTATTCTCCGCCTCCAAGTCCACGTCACACAAGAATCTGAGCAATCGAGAGCGTCCGATCCAAGTTGGTGAAACTTGTAGTGCAAATGGCGTTAAAGAAATTAAATCATTTTCCTTCCATTTTTTTCTTCTCAAAACAAATGAATATGAATATGAATATAGGTGAAAAAAATCGGTGAAGGCGCGGAAAGAATAAATAAGCAGAGAAATGGACTAATGCTTGTATAAATGCAGGATATAAAAATAAATTTAAAGTTACTAGTTTCGAAAACAAATTGAACTTCCAAGAGTATAAAATGGTGCCGGAGGATAGTTTTGGACCAAGCCATTTCCAGAATGTCTTCAATATTGCATCAAAATTTTAGGCTGTATCGGAAAAACGTATTTGTTTTTTTAAGGAAAACGTAATAAAAACCAGTCGTCTCGAATATTTTAGTTCTGTGCACTGAATACGTATTAGAACGATCCCTTTTCTGACAGTACTAAGCGTATAAAATAATCTTTTCGTGACTACATAGACGCGACATGCTTTTTTCTGAACCGATAATAAACTTGCATCAGCGTTATTTTTACATACCGCTCGTTGCTATTATTAGATACCATGGGTTTCCCATGAAAAGTGTACTTGAAATGCATTGGCCTGCTTTTTACTGAAACATGTTTTCGTGGAATTTACACAAGCCACTTGAAGGCATGCTTAAGGGGCTATAATCAAGAAAAGAAATTATATATATATATATAT